>WBZZ01001383.1:67500-72500 GCA_019918135.1 Paulinella micropora
AAAAAGAATCACTATTGAAGGAGGAGTAGTTTCCTTGTTTTTTTTCCATCCACAGTCAAGGTTTTATCAACCTTCTTCCCCTCGAACTCAGGCTCTATGGCCTTCTTACTTGCCTTGGCCTTTATCTCTCGACCCTCCTCCTGCAACACAAGCAGTTCATGTGTTTCCCGAGCTTTCCGAAAATCCTCGATTTGTTTGATCCGATCTTTGTGCGTATATTTGAGGAACTCTTGTCGTCCAGGACCTGACTTGTCCGAGGTGACCTCAATACTAGATCTTTCTCGGCTAGCCGATCCGGGCAAGGCTCCTGACACACCAGCATCCTTGTGCTGAACTGATTCTGAGACTAGTAAATTACCAGTCAGCATGCTTTGAAGTGCTGCCTGTGGCAGGTTGATGCTGAACGCTGGCGGATTTGAATATCCCGACATGTCTCGATCCCTATAGTCATCATGACTGAGACTAGCACCATGATCCAAGTTAGACTGCGATCACGGTCACGGTCACCGCGGCGGTCCCTGTCTCGATCACGGTCCCGTCGTTCTCGATCCTCCCGTTCCCGTTTACGCTTTTCCTCATATTCCCTATCGCGTTTCTCCTTTTCCTCTCGCACACGATGTTCACGTTGCTCTTTCTCATCCTTGTAATACTTAAACGTTGCTGCCTTGGCATCTCTCTTTTTCTCCGTATACTGTTGCCAAGCATCCCACGCGTACTTGAGCCCATCCCGTTCTTTCGGAAGAAACAGATCCAAGGTCTGTCTCGGATCAATGAGAGAATGCCTGGCCGCCTCCCGGTATTCCTCAGTGATCCTTATTCGATCAAACCCTTCTTGGTTAGGGTAGTCGTGCCAGAATCTGTTGTCACATCCAGGTTTGGTACACTGGCCTTGGTTGTTCCCTGCTGCAATGAATCCCGCCTGGATCATGCATGTTGGCTTCCTTCCAAAGAACATCGTTCCTTGTTCTTCCGATCTCATCCACGGATGCTTGACCCCCGGCCTCACAGTCCTCGCATAACGTTGAGCTTGTGGCCTAGACGGATGAGGAAAAGGATTCTGAGGGTTGTAAATAGGAATGGTGATTTGACTGGCTCTCCCTCCTGGTCTCCCTCTATCACCTCCCCCGTGTCCTCCACCGTGACTTCCTCCATGACCTCGTCCTTGAGCAGGCTTATTAGCCGAAGGTAGACTATTCACAGTTATACTCTGAGAAAAAGGGTTTGGACTGCCACTGCGTTCATATCCAGGCGCCGACGAGTACCCATACATGGCTCCTGATGCCCCAGAGCCCCGCGAGCTTGAATAGAATACGTGCCCTTCACCTGCTGAGAATCCCATCTGGAATCCCCCACCAGCTCTTGCATACTGGTTACTGTAATAGCTTGACGAAGAAGATGAAGAAGAACTGAAGTCTCCCATACTCGTTCTTCCCAAATTCCCAAACGAACTGACGAAGCATTAGACAGAGCCTTTGCCACTTCCATCAGGATCTCCACATCTTCTTTGGTCTCAAGCTTCCAATCCAATGGGTTAGCCATGCCACCACTTTCTCTTTCCATTCCCCAACGATCCCTTGCTGATTTCCACTTTGTCTTTGTCCCCATGATCGTAATGATGGAACCAATCAAAGCTTGTCCCGTCTGGGTCGCATTCATGTAGATGGTGCTCAGGGTACTCTTGATCATGTCAGGTTCCGCATTGATGAGACACAACAGCTTTGTCATCTGTACAATCCCTGCCAGGTTCATGTTTCCACTCAGGAACTCCTTCTCGATATATCTGTTGCAGAACTGAAGGTCCTGGTGCTTGTCGGTAAACTTGTAGTATCCGAATTCATGTCCCGCCATGAGTCCCAGAACCTCAGCAATTGGCACGTTTGCATCGTTCCTCATCTTTTTGAGTTCCTCGTGTCTCTTCTTCCACTTGTCCTTATCCTGAACGACGTCCCTTGAGGAAAAGTGACTGCAATGTTCAAGAGATGAGTGACTGACGACAGGCTCGTGATGTCGTAGTTTCGACAGAGTTCGATGAAACTTCCAATGAACATTTGAGCTTCCAGAACATGAGTAGGCTCGTCCCTGTCCTTTTCTCTCAGAACAAGCTTGTCCCTCTTTTGCAGAATTTCCGCCACCCTTTTGACTTTGTCACGCTCCAAGTTCACGTCACCACCACCATGCTCTGCTGACGTTTTGGTTTGCTTCGACGAGCTTGCAGCATCTGAACCCCTGTCTCTCTTTGGAGATTCGACGAGGCCTTTCCCGTAACGAGCACTCCCAGAACGATGCTCCGCTTGTTGCACCTTGATCTTCAGGTACAATGTCTCCCTGTCTGAAGCATCCTTGTGTGCATCCCTCATACACTGCAACAGGCTTCCAAGCGCAACTACCAAATGTCGCAGACATAAAAGCCAAAGGATTTTTGCCCGAATCACTCCTGTGTAATTAGAACCAATCTTGGCCTCCTTGGTAATTCCTGTTGTTGACCATTCCTTCTTCTTGTCCTCATCAGTTGGATTGGGTGGTGTGTCGTCTCCTCCACTTCCACCTTCACCTTCCATCTCTGCTTTGCTTCCTTCTTTCTCCTTCTCAGCCTTTTCTTTGTCGGCTTTTTCTTTTTCCATCTCTTCCCTTGCCAGTTTTTCGGCTTCTGTTTCTGTTGCACTGGATTCAGCACCACTAGAGGATGACGAAGACGAAGACGAAGACGACGATGAAGACGACGACGAAGACGACGACGAAGACGAAGACGAAGACGAAGATGAAGATGAAGATGCAGACGAAGACAGAGTAGGCGAATCCTCATCCGTTGGGTATTCCATCTCTATTGCTTCATCCAGATTTTTCATCATCTTGTGTCTGAACTCCGTCGATCTTGCTCCACTCTGGTTCTGTGCATGCTTGCACACTTGATCCACAGTTTTGGGTCCCCGTTTCAACCAATACTTCTTGATTGCTTTCAAGTAAGTTCGGTTCTCCAACTTCATCTAAATCTCTTGATTGAATCCCAGAGGCAGTATGCTGTCAGATGCAGCTCGTTTCAGGTTCACTTGCAGAGCGTTCACAAACCATTTTAGGTAGTTGAAGATTTGTTGCACTGTCTCCTTCCTTACCTTCGCGTCAATATGTTCGTTCACAATGTTGTGCTCCCCTTTGAATCCGTCAATTAAGAACGTCCACGGGTTCCCCATCCTTGTAACCTTGTTCAGTTTGTCGAACAACTTATCTTTTTCCACTTCTGTAGGAGCCTTCTGACACTCGTCGTAGATGTATTCCTCCACCGACTGCCAGACCAACTCTGCTAGCAGGAACAAATCGTAGGTCAGCACGTTGTAGAAGCCAGATTTCCAAGACTTATCGGTAAGCTCGTCCTCTTGAAACGTTGCGATGATGATTTCTGCAGCTTTGAATGCACTGTCACCAGAAAGCCTTCGACGAAACTTGGAAGTGTCCTTGTTCTCATGTCGGTATTGCCTCTCGAATAAATCCACAAAAGTCTTAACTTGCAGCAGAATGGAGTCTGTAGTTTTGAATGTCTTGCGTTGCGCTGCCATATCTTCAAATTCTACCGACCTTCAAGTTGCGAAGTTTTCGTCCATCTCGGCTGCCCTGAGACTGTCGTCGTCCGTGTCACGATCCAATGAACTAGATGAACTAAAAGATGAGCTCATGTGAAAATCTTGAGAAACACACTGGCTGGAGTCAGTGTGACAATGAGAATTTTGTCAGGTGTCCAAAGTGTTTTCTGCTTCTCAGGATCTGAGTTTGAGACTTGCTGTCCAAGATAGACGTCACAAGAAGAATGTCCTAACTTTCGCAATTCTTGTTCCGCGTTGAGATCAGGAGTCACCTTTTCGAATTTTTCGAAAAAATTTGTCAATTAGTGTAGAAGAGCATGTAACCGTAGGTGCAGGTTCTTTGTTAGCATCTTCAGTTGTGACGATATAGCCGGCTTTAATGAGAACGTATTCTGTTCTTCCCTGTCACCTTCACTGTAAAAAGGGGCGGAGTAAACCAGAGACTGATTAACAACGATAGACAGGATGAGTTTCCTTAACTTGAATAGTGGCATTTCAAAGTGTTCAGGTCTAAAAACATAGTCGTTATGATGAGCCGGTAACATAACTTACATCATAACAACCTTCACCACTCCGGTAAACGTTTACTAGTGTGAAATATATAGGATTTGATAGTAAGGCCCCTATGGGGTCCAAGCTTCCAAGCTCCCCCCCCCCCCCCCCCCTCATATTGTTTATCCTAATACAACATTAATACCGGAAGTATTCTTCAAAACAGGAAATGTAATAAGAATTCCTATTAAAATACATATATATACATTTACATAATAACAAGGAATCACTTCCACGAGTGAATTCCCGTAAAAAACTAATAGCGAAATAACGATGTAATATACAGTGGGTGTTACAGCACTCCACGCCGGCTCCACATATTATTAAATAATACCTTGAGAGCAGCAGAAGCTCGTTGCTCAATGAGCTCGCACCAAGCTCCCACATTCACCCCGCCGCCATCTTGCTCGCACTCCACGCCTGCTCCACATACCTTGAGAGCAGTTATTATTATTATTATTATTATTATTATTTGACGCCAGTTTAATCACATGTACAATCATTAAAGATTCCAAGTAAGTGAAAAAAACTCAGTTTCTTTTCTTTTCCTGGTTTTTCTTTATATCTTTCTTCCTTTCTTTCTTTCTATCTTTTTTCTCTTTCTTTTCCCTTCCAATGTTATTATTCTTTCAGCAGCTCGTTGCTCATGGAGTTCGCCACAAGCTCTCACATGCACCCCGCCGCCATTTTGCTCGCACTCCACGCCGGCTCTACATACCTTGAGAGCAGCAGCAGCTCGTTGCTCATGGAGCTTGCCCCAAGCTCCCACATGCACCCCGCCGCCATCTTGCTCGCACTTCACGCCGGCTCCACATCATTAAAGATCCAAGTTACTGGGAGAGTACATCCTGACGCCAGTTTAATCACAATCAT
>WBZZ01001383.1:87500-90000 GCA_019918135.1 Paulinella micropora
GATGGTGCATGGATAACGGCCTTTAAACCCACTTAAAGACAAGTAGATGTCTAATCATCCCCGGCCGACTCGGGACGCCAGAGCATGTCTCACTGTACTGTAGGACTCTAGAGCTCAAAGACAAGAAATAAAGAGAGGAAAAAGGAGCAGAAGAGCCTGCACTATAGTAAAACAACAACATAAGGAAGAGAGAGGGAAGATGAAGGGGAAGGAGAAACTCGCCATGGCCAGGTTGTTGTTTTTTTGTTGATGTTGATGTTGTTGTTGTTGTTGCTGTTGTTGTTGTCGTTGTCGTTGTTGTTGTTGTTGTTGTTGTTGTTGTTGTTGTTGTTGTTGTTGTTGTGTGTGTGTGTGTGTTTGTTTGTCTGTTTGTTGTTTGTTTGTTTGTCTGTTTTAGGTGGGGTGGTTTGTTTGGTTCTTTGTTTGCTATAGGATTGTAATATTTTCACAATATATGTAAGCATTCCAAGGTGAAGAGATACATATATTTCAAATGTAAAGAGAATATATATTACCTCGCCATCCGGCTCGTAGTCAACCCTGCCGTCCCAAACATGCATTGCACGTAAACACATGAATAAGCAAGTAAGTATGCCTGTCTTTCTGTCTGACTGCCAGTCTGTCTGTCTGTCTGCTTGTCTGCCTGCCTGGCTGCCTGTCTGCCTGAATGCCTGTGTCTATCTGTCTGCCTGTCTGTCTGTCTGTCTGCCTGCCTGCCTGTCTGTATGAACAGGTTTACTTCTTTGCGGTGGTCTTGGCTCTCTTCTTTGGACGAGGCATATTCCTAAATTTTCGATGAGATAAAAAAATAAGATAGGAGAGGGCTCACAAACACAGACACAGAACCTAAGTCAGGCTATTATGGACCTTGTCACAGATATTTAATTGCTCACCTCTCTTACATGTTGCATAAATAATTCGAAAAATAGATAGAAAGCACTTTGGAACCGAGAGAGTATTCAGGCCGGTCCAAACGGTTGAGCCGGCCCCCCTCACTGGTTTGATCTATGAAAACAAAGAGACGGTAGATTTCGTGTTACGGGCCCTTCTTTGGAAGATACAAATGTGTTTTTCATGCCGTTCCAACCCTGATTCATTTAATGTCACTTATCTTCTCCATTGAATCAGATCTCGTTTGTGCTTATGCAGGAATTCCACAACAGAAAATCAAGGAGAAAAATTAGCCAACGACAACAGTGAAAACTCACCACCCTCTTTTGTTTTCTGTTCTTGCCCTGAACGCGGGATGGCGCATCACGGCTCGAGAAGTCCGAGTAGTTCCCAGAGTACGGGACGTAGGAAGACGAGCTCAGGCCCTGGGAGCGCCACCAAACGCAAGCAATGCAACTGCAAGAACTCCAAATGCCTCAAGCTGTAAGTTGAAATGTCGAGACAAGGATTTTTTGTGAGATTATGATTCACAGGCACTGAATGTTTTGTCATGCAGGTATTGTGAGTGTTTTGCCAGTGGAGTCTACTGCAACAATTGCAATTGCCGATCTTGTGCAAACAATCCTGGTAATTATCCCGCAGAGTAGGTAGGTAGGTAGGTAGGTAGGTAGGTAGGTAGGTAGGTAGGTAGGTAGGCAGCGAGCAAGCAGACGCAGACAGACAAACAGGCACACAGATGTCATGGTTGAGCAGTCAGAGCGTATGTTATCGTATTATCTCACACACGCACACCACGCATCCACACACACATTCTCTCTCTCTCTCTCTCTCTCTCTCTCTCTCTCTCTCTCTCTCTCTCTCTCTCTCTCTCTCTCTCTCTCTCTCTCTCTCTCTCTCTCTATATATATATATATATATATACATGTATATATATACATATATGCATATATATATGTATATATATATGTATATTATATATATATATATATATATATATATATATATATATATATATATATATATATATATATATATATCCTCTCTCTCTTCCTCCCTTCCTCTCTTTCTCTCTCTCTCTTCCTCTCTCTCTGTCTCTCTTCCTCTCTCTCTCTCATACACACATACATACATACATACATACGTACACACACACACATACATCATACATACATACATGAATACATACATACATACATACATACATACATGCATACATACATACATACATAACATACATAAACAGGTGCATACTTACATGCATATATGCGTTCGTAAATATACATTCGGATAGATGCCGTATGACTGATGTTAAGAATCGTAGCGAGGTGGGTGTGGGTGCGGAGAAGATCTCTTTGTTCTCATAACTAATACTAATACTAATACTTATACTAATACTAATACTAATACTTATACTGTACTAAATACTAATACTTATGCTAATCAAGACGTCTTCCGAAACAAATGAATCATCTCACTGCCCTATCTTCCTCGATATTATTCTCTCTCTCTCTCATCTCTCTCTCTCTCTCTCTCTATATATATATATACGTGTGTGTGTGTGTAGATCTTTTGTTAGTTGCCCTGTCCACTGTATTCAACATGAAATCAA
>WBZZ01001383.1:115000-120000 GCA_019918135.1 Paulinella micropora
AAAGCACCAAGTTTAACTTGACCGCAAAAGCAGGTGAAAAAAGCAATATTGACTTGACCGCAAAAGCAAGTGAAAAAAGCACCAAGTTTAACTTGACCGCAAAAGCAGGTGAAAAAAAGCACCAAGTTTAACTTGACCGCAAAAGCAGGTGCAAAAAGCACCGTGCAATTATTGATTGGACGCGGCGTCCAATGTGAACGCAAGACAGGGTAAGGGTGAATGGTCGAGGAAATGAGGAACACGCTTCGAGCGTGTACTCCTGCGAGCGACTGACGACATTCCTTCCAAGTTGCAAAGTCAACGCTGGCGCTCATAGGACAGACGTCCCGCCTGCCTGCAGGGCTGCTGTTAACAGTCCAAGCGTGCAGACACTGCTCTTTTGAAGAAGCTACACCCCACTTTGCACTCATCTTTCACACCCAATTTGAGCTTTGAAAGAATGCTGAGCATGTCATTTGAAAGCTGTTGTTGTCTGGAGCTTGCAAATGAGGGCTTCAGCATTGTCGTATCACTGCCATGGACGGCGAACGATGAGGTCACAGTTGAAAGATATTGCAATACTATCGTCAGCAATACCTTTTGGAGAACTTCGGAAACCACTCTAAATATTAATGCCGCACGTGCCAATAGTATATATTTATTTCATAGCATTTCATCGTATTCCCCGCATCCAAGCAACAAAGATAAAAACGAAAAACGCACACACACACACACAAAGGTGGGTTCTTTTTTGCACGATCGCTGACTTTTAACGAATCCCTGCCATTCGCAGGGATGAGTGGGGAGTACAAAAGGGTGAGGGAAAGTGGGGCGTCATGAAAGTGAATGAACAGAGTATCTAGATTAGTGACCCTCGCGCGAGCGGCTAATAGTATCAAAATAATTTAAATGCCAGCGATTACATATCACATTTCCTTCAAATCTTCCTGGCGCCGCGCTTACCTTTAGTCTCAGCAGTCTGGGCAAGTACATAGTCGGACAGTAATACAGTAAACCGTTTCAGTCACTGACAGCCTGTCGTTGTACGGAATAGTATTAATAGTATTTAGTCATATCGGCCTCTACATGTTTTTACATAGTTATTATAATAATATTTCTGATACTGGTGGCAGTCAGTTCCTTTATAGGACTGATCATTGCTTTTACCTAATTACTCATTTGTATTTCCTTCAAGTTTACTAAGATTCAAGTTTAGGCGGGTAGATAATTCAACTTTCAATTAATTGAGCTCGTGTTTGGTTCAGTCAAGTTTCCTTCTGTCTCAATAAAGAGCAAGTGGCGTCTACAGAATGGGAACCCCTCCCCGGGCCCCGGCAATCTCGTAACGTTATATACAATGGGTTATGGAGCCTTGGTAGTGCTTTGTCTGCGTAGAGCTGGAGCTATGCTTCAAGCAAACCGCAATTATGGGGAGGCCCGGTTAAAGTCTTAGCAGCCTGAGGGAATCGTGGGGCCGGAGTGTTCTTCTGCTACCGTGATGGCGGCAAAAGCCTGAGTCCAGCGGCTAGGTTGGGGAACATTCACAGACGAGACATTATGATTGTCAGACTCTGAGCCTATTGTTGCTCTGTCCGAGCGAGCATTGGACAGACTGAGCCTCGGACTTTAGTTGATTAGGTCACGTTGAGAAGTGACTCACTGTCCGGCGGAGTGGCTCCACTTTTGAAATGTTGCCCTTTGCGGCGGGCATCTCAGAGTCACGATCGCAAAGCATGGGCCGCACAGTGATATTACTGTCTATGAAATAAATTCAAACTCAAGCGCGGTTGCGACCAAACTGACTTCAAGTTGAAAGACTTCAACTTGAATCAACTGCTACCGGCCCGGGGTCAAAGTCAGAAATCAGCCATCATGCAGTAGTAGGAGGAAGCAATTTATTACTACAAGAGGCGCCTCAATAAGCTTATGGTTACTTTCTTTCATCAGTTTTTTTTTTTTTTTTTTTTTTTTTTTTTTTTTTTTCCGAGGCTCTATACCATAGTTTGAAACTGACCAGGTGTCAGAAATTCTCAAAAGTGAATGAAACACTGAGATAAAAAGTAATATCTCGTCACCGCGTTTTTTTTTTTTTTTTTTTTTTTTTTTTTTGGTTGCCAACTTTTGTTTTTACATAGATCAACGAACTGAAAGGAATCCGGCCCGCTCTGAAGATGTTATGAAAAACGCGCATGCGCCCTCGAAATAAAGAGTTCCATATACTGAGGAGTCAACAATATTTTTGGTTGTCAATATGACAGTTTGGTTTGGTCCGCAATGAAATGTTTCTTTCGGATTTTGTGTTTTGATAATGAAACATAGGATGTCATAGTTGCCATTAGTACTTCTGTTCAATTTTTTTTTTCTATTTCTTTTTCTTTTTTTTTCAACTTTGCTTGATTTTTTTTTTTTTTTCAATTTCGAGTAAAGAATTAGCTATGGGATAATGAATACGTTAAAAATGAATGAACATTGTGTGTGACAGGTTGTTTCACACCGCTTTCCCGTCTCCAACGCATCTCCACAAGAGGAACTGACCCGAACCGCCGAGTTGCAACCACTGTTAAAAAAAGTTAAAGAGGAGTGGCCTTGAACAAGACGATGAAAGAAGAATACCGTGGCGAAAAAAGGCTAGGCAAGATCTCCCATTGGAGCACAGGTGCACACCGCACAGTGCTCGCGCTGACGAGAGGGAGAGACAAAGAAAGAAGATAAGAATCAACGTTAGCGAATGAGTATCGCATGGATGTGAAATGTGCATCAGTGTGAACAAAGTGTGGGAATGCGTCCATGTGCTCGTGCGCTGTGCTTTTCAAGAGGTGAGGTTTACAGAAGGTCATCCCGTGAACGCCGTCGGTTTAATATTTGAATAGCCTGTGTGCCCCACAAGTAAGGAAAATAATATAAAGAAACGAAAAGCAGGTAGAAAGAAAAAGGGAGAAGAAAAAAAAAACCAAACCGTTCGTTTACATCTCACAAAAGGAAACCGATGTGTCCGAATATGTGGAAACTAGCACCTAGAACCGAAACGCGAGCCACCAGAGATGTCAGTCAGTGTAGAAGAGCCAAACATGAGAAATGAAAGTGACAAATACAAAATACAAATAAAAAATAAAATACAAAAATCAGAAGAATTAGTGGTAATTTTTTATTTTGTTTTTTTGAAAAGTTGCTCTCTTGTTTTTGAAAAACCCTCCTTCTGAAGCAGCAAATGTTGCACGAGGTCAACAAATCCCAAAAGATCGCAGTACACCAAGAATTAAACATCAGCCTGAAGGAGGAGGAGGAGGAGGAGGAGAAGGAGGAGAAGAAGAAAGTGGAGAAGAAGAAAGTGGAGAAGAAGAAGAAGAAGAAGAAGAAGAAGAAGAAGAAGAAGAAGAAGAAGAAGAAGAAGAAGAAGAAGAAAGAAGAAAGAAGAAAGAAGAAGAAGAAGAAGAAGAAGAAGAAGAAGAAGAAGAAAGAAGAAGAAGAAGAAGAAGAAGAAGAAGAAGAAGAAGAAGAAGAAGAAGAAGAAGAAGACGAAGACGAAGAAGAAGAAGACGAAGAAGAAGAAGAAGAAGAAGACGAAGACGAAGACGAAGACGAAGAAGACGAAGAAGACGAAGAAGACGAAGAAGACGAAGAAGAAGAAGAAGAAGAAGAAGAAGAAGAAAGAAGAAGAAAGAAAGAAAGAAAGAAAGGAAGAAAGAAAGGAAGAAAGAAAAAGAAGAAAGAAGAAAGAAGAAGAAAGAAGAAAGAAAAAAGAAAGAAGAAAGAAGAAAGAAAGAAAGAAAGAAAGAATAAAGAATAAAGAAGAAAGAAGAAGAAAGAAGAAGAAAGAGGAAAGAGGAAAGAGGAAAGAAGAAAGAAGAAAGAAGAAAGAAGAAAGAAGAAAGAAGAAAGAAGAAGAAAGAAGAAAGAAAGAAGCAAGAAGAAAGAAGAAAGAACCAAGAAGAAGGAAGAAGAAGGAAGATTTTAGAAAGAAGGAAGAAGGAAGAAGAAGAAAGAAGAAAGAAGAAGAAAGAAGAAAGAAGAAAGAAGAAGGAAGAAGGAAGAAGAAGAAGAAGAAGAAGCAGAAGAAGCAGAAGAAGAAGAAAGAAGAAGAAGAAAGGAGAAAGAAGAAGAAAGGAGAAAGAAGAAGAAAGGAGAAAGAGAAAGGAGAAAGAAGAAGGAGAAAGAAGAAGGAGAAAGAAGAGAGAAGGAGAAAGGGAGGAGAAAGAAGAGAGAAGAAGAAGAAGAAGAAGAAGAAGAAGAAGAAGAAGAAGAAGAAGAAGAAGAAGAAGGAGAAGAAGGAGAAGGAGAAGAAGAAGAAGAAGAAGAAGAAGAAGAAGAAGAAGAAGAAGAAGAAGAAGAAGAAGAAGAAGAAGAAGAAGAAGAAGAAGATGAAGAAGGAGAAGAAGAAGAAGGAGAAGAAGGAGAAGGAGGAGAAGAAGAAGGAGAAGAAGGAGAAGGAGAAGAAGGAGAAGGAGGAGGAGAACAAGAAGAAGAAGAAGAAGAAGAAGAAGAAGGAGCAGAAGAAGAAGGAGCAGAAGAAGAAGGAGCAAGGAGAAGGAGAAGGAAGGAGAAGGAGAAGGAAGGAGAAGGAGAAGGAAGGAGAAGGAGAAGGAAGGAGAAGGAAGGAAGGAGAAGGAAGGAAGGAGAAGGAAGGAAGGAGAAGGAAGAAAGGAGAAGGAAGAAAGGAGAAGTGAGGAAGGAGAAGTGAGGAAGGAAGAAGGAAGAAAGAAGAAGGAAGAAAGAAGAAGAAGAAAGAAGAAGAAGAAAGAAAGAAGAAAGAAAGAAGAAAGAAGAAGAAAGAAGAAGAAGAAGAAGAAGAAGAAGAAGAAGAAGAAGAAGAAGAAGAAGAAGAAGAAGAAGAAGAAGAAGAAGAAGAAGAAGAAGAAGAAGAAGAAGAAGAAGAAGAAGAAGAAGAGTGAGTACTGTATTGGTGGTAGTGGGAGGGTTTGAGAAAACAAGTCAGTGAGGAAGAAAGA
Source organism: Paulinella micropora (assembly GCA_019918135.1). Classification (NCBI taxonomy): domain Eukaryota; phylum Cercozoa; class Imbricatea; order Euglyphida; family Paulinellidae; genus Paulinella; species Paulinella micropora. The sequence goes on from WBZZ01001383.1 coordinate 119,926, forward strand.
GGGCAGAGTGGGTACCTACAAAAGTTGCGGCATCTTCGACGGGCAGAGTGAGATCCTCATACCCGCTCCAAACCA
>WBZZ01001384.1:0-22500 GCA_019918135.1 Paulinella micropora
ATGGTAGGTACAATCGTGTCATGCCGTCTCTGTACGAGACAGGGGACCAAGCTAAGCTCGCGCAGCTGGTGGAGAACAAGCGCTTCAACCCCATCTACAAGCAGTTCCTGTTGGCTTGTTGGCTCTGCACGCGGCCTGCAACGACGGCGGTGGAATGAAGGTGAACTATAGCTACGGGAGTGGTCGCAAAGGCGGCAGGCTCTACGCGGACTGTGGCTACCAGAACGCGCCCAAGGCCCTGCGCAGGCTCTGCCTCGAAGACTGGCACTGGGCGTTCGACATCAAAAAACAGCGTGCCTTATTTCCTCTGGTTCTTGGTCCGCGGAGTTGCCGCGCGCTCGCGAGCTCCTCGGCAGCAAGGTCTCTGCGTTGCAAGAGTACGTCGAACGGCGGGAAGAAGTGCTGGGGCGCGTGCAAGAGGAGCTGGGCGTGGACCGCGAGGGCGCCAAGAACGCCATGCTCAAGATCACGCACGGCGGCAGCAAGTTCAGTGATTCTTCTTGTGCAGGCGACTACCCTACACTCGTGCCTACCAGGCGCTGTACGGGCCGCGGCCGAGTTTCTGGGTAAGTGGTACTACAAGAAGCTGTGGAAAGATTGCGAGAAGAAGGGCGACGCGGAGGAGACCTTGCCCGGCCGCTCGGCGACTCTCTACGACAAGCTCGGCCGCTTCGTGCACTACCTTGCAACTAGGTACGAGGCAGTGACCATGAGGACGGCTATGTAATTCTTTTGGGACAAGGGTTGTGAAATTTGCTGCCTAGTGCACGACGAAGTCATTGTTTCGGACAGAGAGGGCAAGCTGCCAGAGGATGAGGACGCGGTGGCGCGCGAGCTGAACGCCTACATCAGAGAAAACGCTGTCTACCCAGGAGTCGAGACGAGCAAGCCAGGCGTCAAGTTCATGAACGTGGATGGCAAGCGCGTGGAAGTCTGTGTCCCGGTGCCCCGACTGACATTGGCTGGTCAGTGCAAAGTGCAACAGATGATCGCTCAGCCCGGCGACCTGGAGTTAGTCCGTTTACCTCCCAGCAGCACCGGCTGTACCAATACGCGAGTCTATGCGACTGCGGATGACATGGCCAAGACAGCAAGCGGACGACCAGTGCTGCACCCTTATCTTTTGAGAAACACAGCGTGCAATGCCTCAACGCCTGGACTGGGATGGGCAAGACCTACACAGCCTTCGAATTCATCTACCGGCTGCGCCGGGAGAATCCTAGCGCCAGGATCCTGTGGGTCACGGGCGACGGACACAGGCTACCAGCGGCGGCGGCGGACTGCTGCTCCAGTGCCAGGCATGGAAGGCAGCAGAACTGAAGCGGTTCTGTGAAGAGGAACTGGTACAACAACAGACCACCGACAGCAATCTCGCGGTTTTACAAGGCATCATCGATGATACAATCGTGTACTACGAGAAAGACCAGGCCACCGGCTCCTATCGCGACCTGTACGAGGCGAAAATAGTCTTTTGCCAGGAGGAGTCGTTGTGGAAACTGCAAAGCAAGGAAAGGGGCGACGCCGGGCTGCCCTTCATACAGCGATACTCACTCTGTGTGTTGGACGAGTTCGTTCTGATATGCGACCAGACCGTGAGCGAGAAGACCAACCGAGGCAACCTGCGCACAAATAACACTGTTCTGTTGGATGTATGTGAACGAACGGATCGTCTCCTGATCATGGACAAGGACCTGACGGAATGTAGCAGGTTGTACGAATTCTTGTTTTGTAGCAAGGAAGAAGGGATCGCCTTCAAGCGTGCAAAGTGCGACACGCTGGAGCAGGCGCAGGCGCAGGTCGAGTTTCACCATTACTCCTACATTCTGCCCTCGCTGGAGCGCAGGCTAAAGATCGTGCCAGACTACGATACCTGGAAAACAATTCTAGCGGGAAGCCTCGCGGACAACTCGCAGCGTAGCTGGACTTGCTTCCGCTCACAGCGCGCGCTGGAGGCTACCTACGACGATATGGTCCGGCTCGGCCACACGTTTCCTCATCTCGTGGGCAGCCCGGACGCGCGCAGAGCCTACGACGAGCTGGTGAAAGAAGGCAAGGCCCTGTGGGACCACACGCCCGAGCTGGACGCCAAGGCCGGTCGGCCCTATGGCCGGCTGGACCGAGGAACAGAAGGACAGGTATGCACACGACAACAAGACCCGCAGCGAGTGGGCAGAAGGAGCGAGGGTGCGCATCATCGACGGCAGGACGGCGGAGAGAACGAAGCAGCGCATGTTGGCGAACATCGATGGCTGGCTGTGCTATGAAAATGACTGCAAGTGCGTAGACAACTTGGACGAGAGACACGGCGAAGGCCGCGACACCCGTGGCATTTTCTCCACTTCCGCTGCTATGGTGGCGGTTGACGCACAAACACCTTTCCAGCTCGTCATGCTCAACTGTGCGGACCCTGAACGCAAGGTGGCTGTTACTGGGCCTACCGGCCGGGGACTGGCGCAGATGTTAATGCGGGTGCGGAACCTGGCAGCGCCAGCGACTATCCTGGCCTATTTCGGTGACAGTGGGCTAGGTCCAGTGAGGTTCTACGACGAGGCCCTCGCACGAGCAGGGAAGGCCTGGCAGCACTGCCAACTGTTCAAGACGATGCTCCAGAACTTTACACAAAAACAAAATGATATGATTAACCAGGCTGCCAGGAAAGGCAAGGTTTCGGACTGGGCCCTTGTGGATGGCGCGCGGTGGGTGGGCGAATTTACCGACAGCAGTGGTAGGGTGCACAGGTATGAAATCCCGACTTCTCTGCAGCTGCGCTTGATAGCCCGTGAGGTCGAGCATCAGAGAGATCTGGGCTATGGCTGCTGGCGGAAGCTGTCCACCGACTTCATCATAACGCTCGACGAAGCCGGGCCACTGAAGCGCGACTGCTGAAGCTGGCCTCTGCGCGCGCGGAGAAAGAAGGATGGCACGAAAAAGAAAAAGACGACAACGGCGACGGAGAACAAGAAGGAGAAAAGGGAGAAGAAAAGAAGAAGCCGGCGCAGACAAAAGACGACGTGTTGCTGCGCATGGTGCTCATCCAGTTGGTTGACTGGCAGAGCAGCTCTGTTGAACGACGTGCTGTGGCGCCACGCACAGATGGAGAATTTTAGGGGCATGCATTCTCTAGAGGAGACGCAGAAGCAGGTGGTGGGCGTGCTTGCTCGGTACCCAGGCTTCTTCTCTTACGCTGCCAAGCTCAACACTATTGAGCTGGTGCGGGATTTCCAGCGGCTCAAGTCCGCCTTGCCCAAGCTCGATTCGCGAGTGGCCGCCCGGAGCGCAATCAAGATTACCGGGCCACAACAGATCCTCGCGACAAAGGATGCAGCCAGGCTGTACAAGGTTGCTAAAACCGTCAGGGAAGCGTTGGTCAAAAGCAATTTCAGTGAGCTGGATGCCAGCGCATGTGCCAAAAAGCCAGATGAGTGCGATCGCGAGCAAGGCACGCACACGGAGATCCCTAACCAGCTGCTGCAAGAGAAGGACGCGGTATGGCGACGTGCCTGCAACGATTTGTTTTATTCGCAAGCAGGGGTTATGTCCGAGGACCAGACGGCGCATGCAAAGCAACACAAGTCGTCACTGGGCAGACTGCAACGCGTGGTGAACAGGTTTGGCTTGTATCTGGCAAAAGACGACGAAAAATCAAAGAGAGTGACAGAGAAAGGCGGCTCCAAGAAGAGGAAATCCGCTTTTGTGCTCCACAAGATGATTGATGGCAAAAGAAAAGGCCATGTAGCAGTGCGCTTTGCCGAACAGTTCCATGACGGTCTGTACCGAGACCACAGGCCGCTAAAGAAACAAAAGGTGACTAATGACGCGCCGGGACTCTGATACCGTTTCATTAAAACTTTTTTTCCTCAAACATATTAATAAACCCAAAAAAAAGGCGCGCCTGACAGTAGCAACATCAGAGAATTGAACTTTCGACTCAAAGGCCTACAGCTTCTGGCTGATTAAGCTAGACAATGACAGACACATAAGCTAAAGACAATTCTTGGCTTTTTGTCGGCGGGTGCCTTCCTGCCAGATTTTTACTAGCCAAAGTGGCACTTGACGCTGCACCACCGACCAAAGACAAACTGCGCGTTCTTGCCATGGTCCCCGCCGTGGTGTGGCTTTCTGAAGTTCTGAACAAACAAGAAAAAGGCTTCCTGGGCGGCAAAGTGTGGTGGGCCGAGAACCGCCTGTGGCACGGGCTCTTGTACATGCTGTTTGCTGCTACGGGGAAAGGAGAACTGTTAGTGACGGACGCCCTGCTGGCTTCGTATTTTGGCTTCCATCATTTCAGCAGAGAATGATTTTTTTTCTCTCGTGCCTAAAAATGTAAGCACTGCCAATGCAGGTCAAAAAAAGAGATGGTTCGTTGGAGCCGGTGTGTTTCGACAAGATCCTGCACCGCATCTCGGTCCTTGCGAGTGACCTGCCCGGCGCCAACGCGGTCGAGGTGGCCAAAACCACTATTGCCGGCCTACGGAACGGTATCTCCACGTCCGAGTTGGACGGACTCGCGGCCTCGAGCTGTGCAGCTTTGGCCTCTTAACACCCGGACTTTGCGCTGCTCGGAGGCCGACTTGAGGCCAGCAATATCCAAAAAAATTGTTCCCCTACCTTCGCCGGCTCGATGGATCGTCTGCGCCTGTCGCTTCTGCCATCGTTCTCTATCTTTGTGGACAAGCACGCCGCCGCCCTGAACGCAATGATAAGGCAGGAACGAGACCTCACTTTTGACTTTTTCGGCATAGCCACGCTCAAACAAGGCTACCTCCTCCGTGAGTGCGATAACAAGATCTGCGAGACGCCGCAATACTTGTACTTGCGAATCGCAATTGCGCTACACCACAACCTAGCAGAAAGCGAAGACAGCGCTTTGCTCAAGATCCGGGACACTTACAACCTCCTGAGTACAGGCCTATACACGCACGCCTCGCCGACTATGTTCAATGCGGGCCTGCGCAGAACCAGCAGCTGGCGTCGTGTTTCCTGCTGCCTATCCGAGAAGACTCGCTCAACGGGATCTTCGAAACCGTGAAAGACTGTGCAATCATTTCCAAACACGCGGGAGGCATAGGCTTGTACATCGGCAACGTGCGGGCGGCAGGATCCAAGATCTACGGGACGGGAGGCAAGAGCGACGGAGTTGTGCCTCTCTGTCGTATTCTTAATGAAACGAGTCGCTACGCCAACCAGTCGGGACGCAGGAAGGGGGCCTTTGCGGTGTACATGCCACCGTGGCACAAGGACATCTACGAGTTCCTCCAACTTCGCCAGAACACGGGCGCGGCGGAAAATCGCGCGAGGGATTTGTTTACGGCGCTGATGATACCCGATCTGTTCATGCAACGAGTGAAGGACGACTGTGACTGGACACTGTTTTGTCCGACGGAGGTGTCGGGGCTAGACGAGTGCTGGGGCAAGTTCTGGGAGTCTCGCTACACCCACGCCGAGAAAACACAGCAGGGCCAAAAAGTGAAAGCCCGGCACCTGTGGTCCTCCATTCTCAAATCACAAATCGAAACCGGGTCCCCTTACCTCATTTTTCGAGACCATGCCAACGCCAAGAGCAACCAGCAGCACTCGGGTACTATCAAGAACTCGAACCTGTGCGCGGAGATCATGCAAACGTCCTCGTCAGAAGAGACCGCCGTCTGCAACCTCGCGTCGCTTTGTCTGCCCCGCTTCCTCACACAGGACAAGAAAATGGTCGACATCGACCTCCTCCACTCTGTCACGCGCACTGCCGTGCGCAATCTCGACCTGATTATTGACATTACTACGTACCCCGTCCCAGCAGCTAAAATGTCTAACTTGGAGCACAGGCCCGTCGGGCTCGGCATCTGTGGACTCGCAGATCTGTTTATGATCCTGGGACTGACTTTTGAGAGCCCCGAAGCCGCCGCCCTGAACGAGCGCCTTTCGTGCGAGATCTACTACGCGGCGCTGAGTGCCAGCGCCGAACTGGCCAGAGAAAAAGGACGATACCCGGCGTTCGAAGGTAGCCCCGCCTCACAGGGCAAGCTGCAGCCGGACCTCTGGGGCGTGGAGCGCTCGACTGGCAGATGGGTTAGGCTGAAGGCAGATATCAAGGCCCGTGGGCTGCGCAACAGCCTCTTGATCGCGCTCATGCCCACCGCCAGCACTTCGCAGATTCTCGGTGTTTGCGAGAGTTTTGAGCCAATCTACAGCAACCTCATGGTGAGGAGGACCCTGGCCGGCGAGCACGCTATACTCAACCGGCACTTTGTCAAGGCTCTCGAACAAGGGCGCTCTGGACCCCTGCTGTCAGAGAGCAACTGCTGCGAAACGATGGCTCTGTCCAGGAACTTTCCGTGCCGGACGACATTAAACAAGTGTACAAGACCGTCTGGGAAGTACCGATGAAGCCCAGCTGCAACTCTCCGCGCTGCGTGGTCCTTACGTGTGTCAGTCGCAGTCACTCAACGTCTACTTGGGCTAACGCTACCGAGCGCAAGCTGTCTAGCTCACATTTCTACGCCTGGGAATCAGGCCTCAAAACCGGCTGCTACTACCTTAGAACCAAGGCCGCGACTAGTGCCAATGTATCGTGTAACGGTGACGTGTGTGCCATGTGTACAGTTTAATTAAACTAAATCTGCAGTCAAGTCCATGGCACTGACGCCGCCCTCGCCGTTCTCTTCGCCGGACAGAGGCACTCCAAACGCGTCTCGTTCAGAGAGGTCTTGGTCCGGGTAGGGCATGCCCTCTTCTTGTTTCCGGATCTGCAGCACGCGCCAAGAGAGCGTGACCTTTTCGCCCTTGCTGCACAGCGCAGTAGCTTGAATGACACACTTCACCACGTCGCCCTTTTGCAGCGTGTTAGTGTCTCCGCCTCCGAGAATCGTTCGCATCACCTTGTAGGCCTGCAGCACCGCGCCATTGTCGCGCGTGCTTGAAATCAAGGTCAATGTTTGTTTTAGCGGCCTTGTTGCCTTGGTCGTACACAGACGGGTCCCAGGCAAGCTGCATAGCGGGCAGAACCAGCGTGAGGCTCTTGTCGCCGTAGCACAGGTTCGAAAAGATGCTCCCGTAGGCGCTCCTTGGTTCCGACAGGCGCAGCTTCTTCGGGTCGGCCGCCGTGTCAAAGACCCTCACCTCATTGTTGTTGCCCGTGACGATCGACATTTTTCGATTTATGGCTCGTTTTGCCAGAACAGGGTTTCTTTTTTCTTTTAAATCTTGAATTTCAAATCTCGCAGTTTAAAAGTTTTAATTAAAAGGTAGTAAAAAAAGAACAGTGTCTCAAAAAATGATGACTCGTTTTCTCTGGAGGTCCAAGTCGCACTGCATCGCGTTCCGCCGGGCGCTCGACTCGCTGTCGCCTCTGTTGCTGGAGGCCAGGGTCGAAGCGACCGTCGACAAGCTCGTGCTCTGCAGCGCGGCCGACGGGCTCGTCGCGCAGTTCGTGGTCCCTTTTTCGGGCGCGAACGGCGACTATGTCAACTTGATGTTTCCAAAGTGTGTGTTCAGCGTTGACCTCAAGGAACTGTCCTGCTGGCTCTCTACTTTCCGCGAGGGCATGATACTCGAACTGTCCGTCGCGGTGGATAACAAGCTGTGTGTCAAATTCTACAACGAGTCGAAATCGTTCGAACACTACAGTGACCTGACCTCGCTGCTCGTGTCCCAAGAGGCGGCCTTCCTGCCGACTACCGAGTGGACCAATCTCGATCGCCTCGTCGAAGTCTCTGGCTCGGCGCTGAACGCCGTGATCAGGCACCATTCGAAGAGCAATGCGCACTGCCGGCTGTTTGTGGAAGTGGACAGGCTCTGCACGGAATCCTCGCTGCGGGCGGTGGACACAGGCCGGCCGGCACGCACCAGCCTTGGCGGCATTGCTCTGGTCGCGGAGGACAAGGACTCGCTGCTGCGCTCGGACCTGTCACACCCGCCCGTCCAAGCCGGCGAGTGTGTCTACGCCCTGGAAATCCTCAAGAAGATACTCAAATCATGCGCTTTCCAGGAGAAAAAGACGGGCAGGGTGCTGGTCGGCGTTACACAGAACGTGCTGCACCTCGTCTCCAAGCGGGACGGCGGTCCGTGGCTCAAGTACACTATTCTGGCCGACGCCAATGAACCGCCCCCAGCTCTGCCCACGCTGGCGCCGCTTCCATTGACTGCCGACAGCGCCGCCGAGGACGAAGAGAGCCGCAAGCTGATCAAGCGCAAGAAGAAGAAGCTCAAGCGGACGAGAGACGAATCCCAGGCAGGCGCTTAAGCCTCCTCAGCGTGTACTTGCGGCCTGAAAGTTGGCTAATAAAATGTTTCTGTGTCTCTTTTCTGTGCACTGGCACGTACCAGTTAGTCACCCGGCCCACGGCCCTGAAAGCAGAGATGTCTAGCGGTCCGCCGTAGTCTACTAGTTTGTGGCGTGGCGGCGCCGGCTGAACTAGCTGCTTGTGCAGATTCAATCTTAAGTAAGAGTGCAGGAGGTCCATTGAACGCGAACGCAGCGTCTCGGCAATGCCATAGTCCGCGTACGCGGCCGCGCAGCCCACCGTGCAGAAGTGACCCCAGACGCACAACTCTTCGCCTGCGTGGGCTATTGGCAGCCCAAACCACTTGCTGTCGTCCCTCGCGCAGCCGTACGAGCAGTGCAGGCACTTGCCCTGGTAAGATTCAGTGCCCTCCATCCTTTCTGAATTCCTCGTCTTTTTTCCACTCTTTCATTTGTTTCAAATCTTGAATTTTAAACTGCCACGTTCGATCTGGGCATCTGTTTGCCGGCCGTCATATTATGTCCTGCGAACACGACTGGACCTTCAGCCTCGCAACCACAGGTACGTACTGCTCGAAGTGTGGCTTAGTCAAGACAGAGCACGAGTTGTACACGTCGCAATGCTGGCTAGTGAACGGACAGATGGTAAGAGAGCAACACGCTCACAGACATGTCGGCTACACTCGCCTGAGCGGGTTCCGTCAGATAACACGCGAGACGTTCAACCTTCGAGGTGTCAATCAGTCTGCGTCGTGTGTCAGCCCGGCCTTGTTAGCACAGGCGAGGCGCCTGGTCCACAAGTGGCGGGCACAGAACAACGCGACGCCCGCTCGCCTCGCGTACATCTGGCGCAGGGAGAAGCTAGGCCCGCTGACCATCGACAAGGCCAGCCAGCTGTGCCACCTGCTAGGCTGCGGCCGGGGCCGGCGGGAGCCGAGCAAAGAAACGCTAGAGGAGTTGGAACGCCTCTTCAAAAAAGTAGACGCCTGCTGGCCCAAGGTGCTGAAGAAGCTGAGGCAGCGCTATGCGTGGGCGAGAAGATGTTTCGTCAATTATCAGACGTTACCGAGGGCTTTCCTGCTGATGATGGACGAAGAAGAGCTAGCGGCACAAGTGACGGAGCTGAAACAAGCCGAGTCGAGGCACAGACAAAGCGCCATGTTCGCGCTCGTTTGCGAAAAACAAGGCTGGCCTTTCATCCCCTTGACTGGTTCACTGAACGGCAGCGGCCTCGCGCGCCAAGAAGAAAAAGAAAAAGAAAAAAAAGAAAAAGACGCTGGCCATGATTGCTGTGGCTGTTGCTGAAAAAACAAATCTTGTACCACCTAATCATTAAATACAAAGAATGTGAGTCAGCAGCGGGAGGTTTGGTGCCGGTCCGAACGGGCGAGAGGTCGTTGATTTCACTGGAGGCCCGTCCCAGGCGGAAATCGACGCCTTTAATAACACAACTCCGCAAGAAATCCGCGAAGGCAAGAAACCGGTGCCGAGCTTCGCGAGACTGCCCTTGCACAAGTATTTTGCTAATAAGCAGTGGTTGTGATCAACCCACAGGGAGGGCTTCATAAGCGGGCTGAAGAACCTCCAAGACAATCGCGAGGAAGTCCTCGACCGCGTGCACCTGGTCTCGCTAGGCGTCGAATCTGCCCTGCACCAGCCTTCGCAGCGGCTGGCGGCGGTCATCAACTCGCGCCGGGGTAAATGGAGCGAGTTTATCATCAAGGGCACCGAGAAGAGCGGCGTGCTGCACGCGGTCGACACTTTTCGCGGCACGGGGCTAGACGACGAGAAGCTGCTGTCTTCGAAGGAGGCGACCATGGTCGATTTCAAGGTCATCGCGACCTCGGACGAGAATGCCTGGCTCACGCTTCCGGACAGCGCCGCCAGAATAGATAACCGCGACGAATGGCACGACGACGTCGGTTCCTTCAGGACTTACGTGTTCGGCCCCAACCACCAGTATTGCACTGTCAAGGGCGCGGCCAAGAAGCCCTTCTGGATCTATCTCCTGGACTGCTGCACCCAGCTGCTGCGCTTGCGCAGCGATGTCGAACAATGGCTGCCGTTCATCATCGACCTGGTGGACGCGTGCAAGCCGCACTCCGACACGAGAAGCAAGGCGTACGTGAAGTTCAGGACCCAGTGGCTCATTCTCGCGAGCAAAAAGGAAGCGGACATAAAGAAAAAAGACAACTCCAAACAGCCCTCGCGGTGCGCTTGGGGCAAGAAGTTCGTGGTCAAGCACTTTACGCAAGGGTCCCTCTTCCGCGATCGGACGCTGAACCAGCGCACCGTCAGGCAGACGAACGAAGTCAATGTCAAGAAGATGACCGAGCGGAACACGTTGCTCGCGGACCCGTGGTTTGCGTTCCTGGACGATCGCCGCGGCGCCGACCGCCAGCAGCAGCGCCAATGATTTGAGGCTGCCCTCGGCGTTGTCGCCTAGCTGCTTGGTGGTGTCCATCGCTTCTTTCGGAATGTCAGTCACCTTGTCGATCTGCTTGCCGAAAAAGTTGCCGATGCCCTTAATGGTGTTGCCGAACTGCCGCAGCCCTTCGCGGGTCCGAACTGTACCAGGCCATGCTAGCCAAAGCGGACTGTTTCGAATCGGCCGAGGCCAAGCGCACCAACACCGGCCCCTTTGCGCCGACGATGCGCTACCCGCTCTGGGCCCTGCAGAGCTTCCTGCTGCTCGCGATTCTGGGCTGCCGGCAGATAGAACTCTGGAAATGGTCGGAGTTCTTGCCCGTGAACGAAGAGGAACATATCATCTTCTCGGAGATCGGGCGGCAGAAGCACGTCGTCCAGCACAGGGCGGCCAAGAAGGGGGCCGCGCCCGACTCAGACCCGGCCGACAGCGATTTGCAGGACCTGATCTTTATAGGCAAACCGATCGCACTCCCTGCCGCCACGTCGGCCGGCGTGCTGCGCATCTGGAAGCACATGAGCTTGCTGATCGAAAATCACTTCAGGCACCGCTCGCGGCTGGCGCCCGAAGAGAACAAGCTCATGAAAAAGGACAGACCCAAGAGCGATTACCTGAGCTGGACTACGCACCGCGCAGAGATCTTAGCACAGGAGGACGAGCAAACGATAAATCATTGTGATTTCTGATCTCTCCTAGCGTTAATGGTTCGAAGTGCGCACCAGGAGTGGTGTCGGTGTTACGACCTGTCTGAGCGGTGCTGCAGCGCCCAATGCGGGTGGCCCTGCAAAGATTGTTATTCGCTCAAGAGCTAGGGCCGCGCCCAATGCGGATTCTGGCTGGAAAAGCGGTAGTGCCGTGACATCACCAGCTCCTGGTCGTACGCACCTAGAAATAAACACTCCGCTTGATCATGACAAGCAGTGTGAATGTGATCCTGAACAAGCAACTCAGAGAACCAGGTCTGTTACAAGATCAGGACCTTTTGTTAGAATCCAGGCTGTATATGAGCTAGATAGTCACTACTGGTCAGAGGAAGCAATTTCCCTGAAATTCTGCAGAATTCTGGATCTTTCGTAGGAATCTCTCTCGTATAGTACCTAAATTCTTACGAAAGGTCCATCACTCAGTTTTCCCTGGAAAAAAATAGAAAAAATATGAGGGAGGAGGGGGGGGAGGATACAGCCTAACTAATCAGCGGCGGTCGCCACTTAGCAGTCTTGTGGTGAGTGCCACTCCCTCCCTCTCTTCTATTTTTTTCACGTGAAATCTCACAGTCTGGACCTTTCGTTAGATGACCCCAATGCCAAAATCTAGCTGGAGCCACTTTCCGGGGTACGCTATACTAGAAAATGTTTTGCTGGAACCGGAGCTGTAGGCGCCGCTCGTGGCATTGTATGTACTAGTGTTGCTCTGCCAGGAAAAGTTCGAGCCAGTATTGAAGCCGTCGTACGCTTTGCCGTTCCCGGAAGTGGACACACTCGCGACCAGGCCGTTCCAGCTGTTACTGGTCATGTTGTCGTGCTTCTTCACGTATGAAGTCGCTACAATGCTCAGACCATGAGAGATAGCCTTGTCCCCGTACAGCAGCGCGCCGTCAGAACCCAGCGACACCAAGCTAGTACTGCTTGGTAAGGCGGTTGGCAGCGTGAGTGCAGAAATACCAGACGCTAGAGCGGAAAGGGTGCTGGTGCCTCCAGCCCCGCTGAGTGACAGCGAGCTAGCAGCCCCTGTCGCTAGCTGGCCACTGGAGTCGAGTGTCACAAGCGAAGTGCTCCCTGGCAGTGCTCTCTGCAGCTTGAGTTCAGAGGAGCCAGAGGCCGGAGCGGAAAGGCTGCTGGTGCCGCCCGCCCCGCTGAGTGACAGCGAGCTAGCAGCCCCTGTCGCGAGTTGGCCACCTGAATCGAGTGTCAACAGCGACGTGCCGCCAGGCAGTGACGCCGGTACCTTGAGCGCAGAAGCACCTACCTGGCCCGCGCTCATCAAGGAAACGAGCGACGTGCTGGCGGGCAGCGAAAGCGGGAGTAAATTTAGAGACGGTGAGTTCGCCGGTCGTGCTGTTCCATTGTGTTGCCTTCTCGGCAGTGGTAGAATCTGCCCCCGACCTCAGCGGCTTGATGTAAGTAGCATCCGTGTTAGCGGATACGAATTCAGCGCCCGTGACGTTCAACACGATCGAGTGGGATGTCGCTGCCTTTGCTCTGCTTCCTATTGAGATCGATTCCTGGGCGGCAGCGTCCCTGATAGCCGTACTGCCGATCCCAACCGACCGTACTCCGAGCGTACTAGCATAGGGACCGACAGAGACCGATGAATCGCCTTGTGTGCTCTCCGCGGAGTAGGCACCGATCGCGACTGCGAGATCTGCCTGGCCAGAGTATCCCGCCCTGTAGCCAACGGCAGTTCCAAACTGGCCCTGTCCACTCGCGCCTGCTTCACGACCTACTGCGACTGTGAGTATCTGCTGCCCCTCGCCCGCTAAAGTTCCGATTGCTACACTGTCTCCGCCCTTGAAGCCGGTGGCGCATACATCGAACTGGCCCGCGCTGTCAAGGGTGACGAACTGCTTGGTGCCTGCGCTGGGCAGAGCCGTAGGCAGCTTGAGCGCGACAGAGCCGGTGGCAGGCGCGGAAATCGTGCTGTCGCCACCCACCCCCGTCAGCTTGAGCGTCGATGAGTTTACTAGATTCGCGAGCGACACTTGGTGCTGATTATTGTAGTTCGTCGTGTGTGAGTTGAAGGCCGTAGTAGTAGGTGCTCCTACTTGGGCGGCCGTGACTTGGTGAGGGTTGGTGTAGGTTGTCAAATGGCTGCTTAGGCCTGTCACGCCGTCTCGATCGACCGTCACCAGCTGCGCGGTCGAGGCGGGCAGAGGGTCCGGCAGCCTCGCGAGAGTGTTCGGGATCGTTGTGACTGTAAAGTCAGTGTCTATGAGCACGATCGCGCCATTACCGCTAGGAGCTAAAGATTGCTGCTTGAGCGTCCTCTCCTTGACAGCAAAGATCGAGCCGTCTGGATCCATGGTCACGACACAATCGTTTTGGGTATGCATGATCGACTGGAACTTCACCGCTCCTGCCACCTGGTGGTCGACGTACGCCTTGGGCGCTAGCTGCGGGGCCTTGGTCTGATAACTGGTGTTCTCGATGCAGCCGGCATTGTACAGCTGGTAATCGAATGCCAGGCTCCGCGTGTACCAAGCACCCGCCCCGTTGTTTTTGGTGCAAATTACACGTAAGTATCTGGCGTACTCGGCTGCGGTCGCTGGCGTGAACGTGCGCAGGCTGTCGCCCACAAAGGTCTGGGCGGTCTGGCTGTCCCAAGTGAACCACCTGCTGCCGTCCGCGCTATAAACGACTACCCAGTCTCTGGGCGCAGTGATGGCGCCCGCGGACGTGACGTGGTAAGCAGTGACTTTGGTGTGCTGGCCCAGATCGAGCTGGAGCCACGCGCCTACCACGGTGAGATTATCGATCACCGTCTCGATCATGCCAGTGTAGCTGTTGCCGCTGTAGCTGTCGGGAGCGGTTGTGCCCCACAAGGTCTAGAAGTCGCTGTCAAAGGCTAGGAATGCTTGGGCGGAATTGCTAGAGGCCGAGGCCACAAAGCCAGTGTAGTTGATAGAAGTCCTCCCGGCCTGCTGGTTAACTTTGGCTTCGGTGTCCAGCGTCAAGGTAATCAGGTCTGCTAAATCGGCCAAGTGCGTGTTACCAGACGTAGTCAGTCTGTGAGCGGTGTTGAGGGCTACCGCCTCGTTCGCGACCACTCCGCCTGTTGCCTATCTCACGCTCCCGTCACCGTCCGAGACAAGGACGTCGCCGTTCTGTCCGTCAACCGGCAGCACAAAGTAGTCGGTCGCACCGTCGAGCCGGCGGCGTTTGTAGGTCCTAGCCACTTCCATTTTGCCCCCTTTGCTGCTTTAAGAGAACAAGAGAATAAGTTTTTTATTATTATTTTACAAGATCTCGTCCAGGAAATTGTAGACGAAGCGCATCCGCTCCGCCCAGGTGTCTCCGCCGGTGACGTCTCGCGCAGGGTTGATGCAGGCGCCGTCGCCATAGGGTCTGCAGACGAGCGAGGCAAGATCCTTGGGGTCGCCTCTTTTCCCTGTCCCCGACCAGTACAACTGCCCTTCAAAAAAGCAGGCGCCACAGGTAGGACAAACAGCTAGCATTGTCGACCGCACTTGTACCACGCTTTAATAATAAAGCCAAGAAGAAAAAAATAAGCAGTATGGGAGACACCCCCCCCCCCCCTGGACCAGCCATGGCCAATAGGGGGCGGTGCACCACCCGCCACACCGCTGCTTTTTACAAAAAAAACTTTCCTGACCATTCGTTAAAAATTCTATCTTAGCGGCAGAATTTTTAACGAATGGTCCAGAATCTGTTTTTTCATGCTACGGGTGGCACCTTCCGCCACACCGCTGCTTCTTACAAAAAAAACTTTCCTGACTATTCATCACAAATTCTATCTTAGCGGCCGAATTTTTAACGAATGGTCCAGAATCTGTTTTCTCACGCTACGGGTGGCAACCTCCGCCACTTGCAGGGAATTCGGCCCAACGTCCCGCTATTCCCGTCGTTTTTTTCCTTTCCGGACCATTCGTCACCGGTCAGCTCCCTATAGAAGGCTAATCTCTTACGAATTGTCCAGACCCGTTTTTCTGGCGAGAGGTGGCACACACATACCCGCACCCACTACCGAACGGCCAAGTGGCGCACCACCGCTTTTCCCATCAATTTTTTTCCTTTCCGGACCATTCGTCACCGGTCAGACCCTTATAGGAGGCGAAGTTCCTACAAATGGTCCACACCAATTTTTCAGGCGAAGGGTTGCACACCGGTGCCCACTACCAAACTGCTAAGTGGCCTTTCTTGTATTTCCCCTCAATTTTTTTTGAACATCCGTTATTCCTGTAGTTTTTTTCCTTTCCGGGTCATTCGTCATCGGTCAGCTCCTTATAGAAGGCTAATCTCTCACGAATAGTCCAGACTAATTTTTCAGGCAAGAGGTGGAGCACCTGTGCCCACTACCAATCTGCTAAGTGGCGATCGCCGCTTAGCAGTTTAGTAGGGGGTTCCGGTGCCACCTGCTCCCTCTCTTTTGAGCACTCAGGACCATTCGTCACCGATCAGACCCTTATAGGAGGCGAAGTTCTTACAAATGGTCCAGACTAATTTTTCAGGCGAGAGGTAGCACACCCGTGTCCACTACCAAACTGCTAAGTAGCGACCGCCACTGATCAGTTTAGTAGGGGGTTCCGGTGCCCACCTACTCCCTCTTTTTTTAGCATTCTGGACCATTCGTCACCGATCAGACCCTTATAGGAGGCTAATGTATCACGAATGGTCCAGACTAATTTTGCAGGCGAGGGGTGGAGCACCTGTGCCCACTACCAAACTGCTAAGTGGCGACCGCCACTGATTAGTTTAGTAGGGTGTTCCGGTGTCCAACCAGTCCCCTCTTTTTTGAGCACTCCGGACCATTCGTCACCGATCAGACCCTTAATAGGAGGCTAATCTCCCACGAATGATCCAGACTGATTTTTCAGGCGAGAGGTGGCACACACAGGGCCTGATCCGGCCATGATTTTCAGGGGAGAGGTGACAGATCCGGCCCATGAACAGTATGTAACGAGTGTAGCCATGGCCAGGAATAGCCAGCGTGTAACAGGTGTAGCCATTGCAGGAGTAGCCAGCGTGTAACAGGTGTAGCAATCGCAGGCAGAGCCTTAATGTCATTCAAGCCAGGGCCGCCCGCATTGGGCGCGGCAACCTTGGCTGTGGAGCTAGTAGCAGTCTTTGCAGAGCCGCCCGCATTGGGCGCGGCAGCTCCGCTCGGACCAGCTGCCTGCGATGCGGGCATCTCATGCCCTCTGTCGCCTGCTGCTTGCTGCTGCGTCAGCATACAAGCTAGCTAACACGGCCGGAAACCAGTGCAAGCTTGCTGCTTTAAAAAAAATTGTGGTCGGTATTAGTCCCAAAAATAAGGAGACCCGCGCTTGTGGGGCGTGTCCGGTGCCACCGCCCACCACAAAATTTTTTATTGCAGATTCTGATAGCGCGTGGCCTGAACAGTCGAATGCCACTTTTCCCAGTCAAAACGGACCACGGGCGGCTGCAGGGGAAAGCGCCAAAGTTTGGCTGCCAAAAGAATCCAAAATCATGTCACCTGGAAAATCAGGTGTTTCCTACCTCATGACGCCACCCGACATGATACGGCCGAAACAAGCAACATCCAGGGGACATTTCGGCATTGCCAAACTCGCCCTCACTATTGCCTTTTTGCACAGGTGGCACCAGTGACTGCAAAAAATACATATAACCCCGCTGGTGGCACCACCGAATGTAATTACTATAGTTGTGGATGTGGATAACCAAATGTCACTTTTCCCTGTGCGGATCGGTACAAAAAGGCAATAGATTATCCCACTAGTGCAAAAATTGCATTTGTTTTATCAGGCCTATCGACAATTGATTTAAACTTAGTGTTTTTTTACACTCAGGACCATTCGTCACCGATCAGACCCTTATAGGAGGCGAAGTTCTTACAAATGGTCCAGACTTTTTTTCCAGGCGAGAGGTGGCACACAGGTGCCCACTACCGAACTGCTAAGTGGACTTTCCTGTATTTCCATCCTAACTTTTTTGAACATCCGTTATTCCCTTAGTTTTTTTCCTTTCTGGACCATTCGTCACCGGTCAGCTCCTTATAGAAGGCTAATCTCTCACGAATAGTCCAGACTGCTTTTTCAGGCGAGAGGTGGCACACCAGTGCCCACTACCGAACGGCTAAGTGGCAACTACCATTTAGCCGTTTAGTAGGGTGCTCCCGTGTCCCCACCCGTTCATTCTTTTTTTAGCCCTCCGGACCATTCGTCACCGATCAGACCCTTTATAGGAAGCTAATCTCTCACGAATAGTCCAGACTGATTTTTCAGGCGAGAGGTGGAGCACCCGTGTCCACTACCAAACGGCTAAGTGGAGACAGCCACTGATTAGTTTAGTAGGGGGCTCCGGTGTCCCCACCTGCTCCCTCTTTTTTTAGCACTCTGGACCATTCGTCACCGATCAGACCCTTATAGGAGGCTAATCTCACACGAATGGTCCAGACTGATTTTGCAGGCGAGGGGTGGCACACCCGTATCACCCAATGACTAAATCAGATTCACAGAGTACATCTTATTAGTTACTAGGGCCGCCAGCTGCCTGCGATGTGGGCGTCTCATGCCCTCTGTCGCCTGCTGCTTGCAGCGTCAGACTTCCGCCTCGGCCAGCTGCTTGCGATGTGGGCGTCTCATGCCCTCTGTCGCCTGCTGCTTGCTGCGTCAGTGCAACTTCCACCTCGGCTAGCTGCCTGCGATGTGGGCATCTCATGCCCTCTGTCGCTTGCTGCTTGCTGCTGCGTCAGCGTTGTGGTGAGTGGTGTGTGTGAGAGTACACACACACCACGAGCCAAGCTAGCTAACACGGCTGTCGGCCAGTGCTAGCCTGCTTCAAAAAATTTTACGGAGAAACAGTTATTTTTATATACTATTTTTCAGAAAAATCGCACTTGTGGGACGGGTCCGGTGCCACCGCACACCACAAAAAACACTGGTGGCACAGGTGAACGCAAAAATGCATATAACCCCGCTGGTGGCACCACCGACAGTAATTACACTAGTTGTGGATGTGGATAACCAAATGCAATTTTTCCTTGTGCGGATCGGGACAAAAATGCAATAGATTATCCCACTGGGGCAAAAATAGCATTTTGTTTTATCAGGCCTATCGACAATTGATTTAAACTTATTTGCATATGTATGTATGTATGTATGTATGTATGTATGTATGTACATATGTATTTATGTATATCTGTATTTATGTATGTCTGTATGTATGTACATATGACATATGCATGTATGTACATAGTATGTATGTATGTATGTATGGATGGATGGATGGCCAGGATGGATGGATGGATGGATGGATGGATGGATTGATGTAATGTATGTATGTATGTATGTTTGTATGTATGTATGTACGTATGTACGTATGTACATTGTATGTATGTATGTATGTATGTATGTATGCATGTATGTCTGTATGTATGTATGTATGTACGTATGTATGTATGTATATGTATGTATGCATACATACATATGTATGTATGTATGTATGTATGTATGTGTGTGTGTGTATATGTGTGTGTATGTATGTACGTATGTATGTAATGTAATGTAATGTAATGTATGTATGTATGTATGTATGTATTTGTGTGTGTGTGTATGTTGTGTGTGTATGCGTGTGTGTATGTATGTACGTATGTATGTAATGTAATGTAATGTAATGTAATGTAATGTAATGTATGTATGTATGTATGTATGTATGTATGTATGTATTAATGTAATGTATGTATGTATGTATGTATGTAAGTAGTATAGGGGGCCACTTCCCGACAGTGGTTCAGTGCAGTTTCACTAGAGAAACCACACTAAGAGCAATTATTCATAATTTCCTCTACCTATTCTCTCTAAGTTCAAAATAACAATTTCATTAAAATCTCTCTTACTGCGAAAAGTTGTCCAAGTGTCCGCACTGAAAGACAGAAAGTAGTCCAAAAGCAAAAAAAGAAAACCCCCGTCGGTGTGTATTTTCGCCTCACCTTTTCCGTGTCTGGTGTAAGAAGTGTTTTTCCACAAAGAGCCGTTATTTAGTTTTAAGGCTACCTATTTATGACAAATACAGACAGACAAAAGAAAGAAAAACTGCTATCTGTAAATAATCATTAATGTGTTAATTTAATTCCATTTAAGGATATGAATTAATAACACATATAAAATGGCTGACATTCTACAGAAAATCAACAAGGGAGGTGTATATGTTATGAACAACGATGTATCCCCAAGAGTAATTGTAAGGTGGGAGAGGAAGACAAAATTAAAGTTAAAAAATTTTGTATAAATGGAAAAAGAAATAAGGAACACGCCTTAGAGGAAGCAAATAGATTTTATGAAGAAAACATTAGACCTAAATATGAAGTTTGGAAAAATACAATGATGAACGAGTTAAGCAAAATAAACAACAATACAAAAATGAATGGAATAAGGAATGGATGAAGAAAAAATTTTATATGTGAATGTGGTGAAGAGACAACAAATGCTTACAAAACAAGACATCTTTTATCAAGCAATCACGAATTAAGAATGAAAGGAATTAATCTTTCAAATGATGATTTAAGTATAGAAAAAATAAATTGTGAATGTGGTTCAATTATTAGGAGAAATGGGAAAGAAATTCATGAGACAACCACAAAACATAAGAAATACATTCAAGCCAAAAATAATTCATAACTTACAAGTCTAACTTTTCAACTTTCTTTTTAATTCTAGCACTACTTCGTATGTTTTCCAGTTTAATTTCAAGTGGTTTTAATAAATTAATATTTTTTTCTCTTTCGTAATTGGTTTAACTTTATCGGCTTACTGCTCCTTCAGTTCTTCTTCTTCAGGTTGTTCTCTAATATTAGTTTTTAATAATTTATCAGGACTAACTAAATCTTCCTTTGATAGCACAATCTTATAGCCCTTACGGCCCTTATCCTTAAATATAGTTTTACTAAATTGCTTGTCGCCTTTAGAAAAAATAGTTCTTTGGAGTTCCTTTCTTACCCTTGTATTAACTGGGAATTCATTAATTAAAGGATTTCTGTATATTTCCTGTGTGTTTTTTTCAGTTCCTTCATAAACATTAATAGGAACGGCTTTTATTGTTGTATGATATGTTTTATTATAAGCATCAACAACCTCATGAATAATCGGCGCCCATTGAAAATTTTCGTTAAATTCCCATATTAAATTTAATTCATTCCGTATTGTTCTAATAAATCTACCTATTATCCCCATTGTTCTGTGATCGCCTACTTGAACCGGTCTGTGCTCAATATTATTTTGTCTAAAATATTCAGCCACTTGACCCTTAAACTCACCGCCATTATCTGAAGTAATACTTTTAGGGACTTCTTTCGTAAATATTTTTTTTTATCCTTCCAAAACATAACCTGTGGTTTATTTTTAATTGGTTCAATCCACCCACGACGGCTATAGACATCAATTGCTACTAGTCCGAAATTATAGTTAGCATTACCTTTCTTTGTCGCAACCTTTGACATGTCCATTAAGTCAATAAATACTTGGCTTAGTGGTTTAGCCTCTGGGGCAGTTATTGTGTTCCATATCTTAGCGGGCTTTGATTGCTTGTGTATTTCAATTGCTTCTTCAAGTTTTTCTTTCCGCTCAGTCTGCTCAGGAGTTTCTTGTTGCTGAGTATGTTTATGGTCCATATTATATTATATATAAGATAATATACTATGTCATTTTTTCCTAGGGTAGGAGGAAAATTTTTTCTTAAAAAAGTAATTATTCCATTGATACCATCTCACAAAGTTTATGTTGAACCTTTCATCGGTGCTGGGAGTGTATTTAGAAAAAAAGATCCATCTGATTTAGAAGTCATCAATGATTTGGATAAAGATATTTATCACATATGGAAAGATATGAAGAAAGTGTCAGCAGAAACAATTAACAGATATGATTTTACACCTTCAAGAAGCAAATTTGAAAAATTTAAAAAAGGGAAATTCAAAGAACCGCGTATGAGACTTTACAGAAATTTATACTTATCATTCAATTCATTCGGTGGAAAGAGAGAGGCTTTCGCCGATCAAAGAGATTATAGTCGCCCTGCTTCAAGAGAGAATTTTAAGAAAAACATAAACAAAATAAAAGATAAATTAAAAGATACTATTATATTGAAAAAAAGACTTCAAAAAAGTAATAAAAAAATATGACACACCAGACACATTTTTCTATCTAGATCCACCATATGAAGAAGGTGAACAAAAAGGATGGGGATAAAATCGTTACGTATCACCAGAAAATATTTAATGTGTTAAAAGGAATAAAAGGAAAATCTATTTTGTCTTATAACTATTCCGAAAAATTGAAACATCTTTTTAAAGATTATAAGATAAGAAAAGTGAAAACAACTTATGTATTAAATGGTTCTGACAGAAAAGCAGTAAGAGAATTATTAATTTCAAACTTTTAAAACTTTAAAAACATTCTTGAGACATCATCATTATTTTTTTCTTTCTTAGCACCACCAGAAGATTGATTATACACTTTTACGCTTACACTGCTTGACTTTTTACCATTACTTTTCTTTGCTGGTATTTCCTCTTCACTTTCTTCACTTTCGCTTTCGCTCTCATCAGGTTCAGGCTCAGGCACAGGCTTCTTACTTACTTTCTTCTTTGCTTCCGCTTTCTTTCTTCTTATTTTCATCTTAGCCATCTTTTCAGCGATAATGTCGGTAAAATCACATTCTTCATCGCTCTCACTGCTTTCTTCTGGTGTGTCATCTTGGTCTTTTCCATTAATAATATCATTAGCAACACCCATTTCGGCCATGCGGTTTATCTTTTCCTCCATCTCTTCATCATCGCCTACATAAGCTTTTCTACACTTTGCTAATTTCTCTTTTGCTATTTCAATCTTTTGTTGCTTTTTGCTCTTAATACTTTCCACAGCCTTACCCCAGTTCTTACGACTTGCTTCGGGAGACTGCATTTATACTAAGATTATTATATTTTAGTATTTTTTAAATAAATAAATAAATAATTAATATACGAATATGTCAGGTTCCTCTTTCATGTCGCTCTTAGGCTTGTCAGAAATCGCGACAGATAGCCTTTCAATCGCCAACCTTGACCTAACCAATACCAACATAGTGGGTTTAAACACTGACCGAGTGCCGGAAGATTCCGACCCAATAAATCTTTATTATACTGATGCGCG
>WBZZ01001384.1:30000-40000 GCA_019918135.1 Paulinella micropora
AGCATCCGTGTTAGCGGATACGAATTCAGCGCCCGTGACGTTCAACACGATCGAGTGGGATGTCGCTGCCTTTGCTCTGCTTCCTATTGAGATCGATTCCTGGGCGGCAGCGTCCCTGATAGCCGTACTGCCGATCCCAACCGACCGTACTCCGAGCGTACTAGCATAGGGACCGACAGAGACCGATGAATCGCCTTGTGTGCTCTCCGCGGAGTAGGCACCGATCGCGACTGCGAGATCTGCCTGGCCAGAGTATCCCGCCCTGTAGCCAACGGCAGTTCCAAACTGGCCCTGTCCACTCGCGCCTGCTTCACGACCTACTGCGACTGTGAGTATCTGCTGCCCCTCGCCCGCTAAAGTTCCGATTGCTACACTGTCTCCGCCCTTGAAGCCGGTGGCGCATACATCGAACTGGCCCGCGCTGTCAAGGGTGACGAACTGCTTGGTGCCTGCGCTGGGCAGAGCCGTAGGCAGCTTGAGCGCGACAGAGCCGGTGGCAGGCGCGGAAATCGTGCTGTCGCCACCCACCCCCGTCAGCTTGAGCGTCGATGAGTTTACTAGATTCGCGAGCGACACTTGGTGCTGATTATTGTAGTTCGTCGTGTGTGAGTTGAAGGCCGTAGTAGTAGGTGCTCCTACTTGGGCGGCCGTGACTTGGTGAGGGTTGGTGTAGGTTGTCAAATGGCTGCTTAGGCCTGTCACGCCGTCTCGATCGACCGTCACCAGCTGCGCGGTCGAGGCGGGCAGAGGGTCCGGCAGCCTCGCGAGAGTGTTCGGGATCGTTGTGACTGTAAAGTCAGTGTCTATGAGCACGATCGCGCCATTACCGCTAGGAGCTAAAGATTGCTGCTTGAGCGTCCTCTCCTTGACAGCAAAGATCGAGCCGTCTGGATCCATGGTCACGACACAATCGTTTTGGGTATGCATGATCGACTGGAACTTCACCGCTCCTGCCACCTGGTGGTCGACGTACGCCTTGGGCGCTAGCTGCGGGGCCTTGGTCTGATAACTGGTGTTCTCGATGCAGCCGGCATTGTACAGCTGGTAATCGAATGCCAGGCTCCGCGTGTACCAAGCACCCGCCCCGTTGTTTTTGGTGCAAATTACACGTAAGTATCTGGCGTACTCGGCTGCGGTCGCTGGCGTGAACGTGCGCAGGCTGTCGCCCACAAAGGTCTGGGCGGTCTGGCTGTCCCAAGTGAACCACCTGCTGCCGTCCGCGCTATAAACGACTACCCAGTCTCTGGGCGCAGTGATGGCGCCCGCGGACGTGACGTGGTAAGCAGTGACTTTGGTGTGCTGGCCCAGATCGAGCTGGAGCCACGCGCCTACCACGGTGAGATTATCGATCACCGTCTCGATCATGCCAGTGTAGCTGTTGCCGCTGTAGCTGTCGGGAGCGGTTGTGCCCCACAAGGTCTAGAAGTCGCTGTCAAAGGCTAGGAATGCTTGGGCGGAATTGCTAGAGGCCGAGGCCACAAAGCCAGTGTAGTTGATAGAAGTCCTCCCGGCCTGCTGGTTAACTTTGGCTTCGGTGTCCAGCGTCAAGGTAATCAGGTCTGCTAAATCGGCCAAGTGCGTGTTACCAGACGTAGTCAGTCTGTGAGCGGTGTTGAGGGCTACCGCCTCGTTCGCGACCACTCCGCCTGTTGCCTATCTCACGCTCCCGTCACCGTCCGAGACAAGGACGTCGCCGTTCTGTCCGTCAACCGGCAGCACAAAGTAGTCGGTCGCACCGTCGAGCCGGCGGCGTTTGTAGGTCCTAGCCACTTCCATTTTGCCCCCTTTGCTGCTTTAAGAGAACAAGAGAATAAGTTTTTTATTATTATTTTACAAGATCTCGTCCAGGAAATTGTAGACGAAGCGCATCCGCTCCGCCCAGGTGTCTCCGCCGGTGACGTCTCGCGCAGGGTTGATGCAGGCGCCGTCGCCATAGGGTCTGCAGACGAGCGAGGCAAGATCCTTGGGGTCGCCTCTTTTCCCTGTCCCCGACCAGTACAACTGCCCTTCAAAAAAGCAGGCGCCACAGGTAGGACAAACAGCTAGCATTGTCGACCGCACTTGTACCACGCTTTAATAATAAAGCCAAGAAGAAAAAAATAAGCAGTATGGGAGACACCCCCCCCCCCCTGGACCAGCCATGGCCAATAGGGGGCGGTGCACCACCCGCCACACCGCTGCTTTTTACAAAAAAAACTTTCCTGACCATTCGTTAAAAATTCTATCTTAGCGGCAGAATTTTTAACGAATGGTCCAGAATCTGTTTTTTCATGCTACGGGTGGCACCTTCCGCCACACCGCTGCTTCTTACAAAAAAAACTTTCCTGACTATTCATCACAAATTCTATCTTAGCGGCCGAATTTTTAACGAATGGTCCAGAATCTGTTTTCTCACGCTACGGGTGGCAACCTCCGCCACTTGCAGGGAATTCGGCCCAACGTCCCGCTATTCCCGTCGTTTTTTTCCTTTCCGGACCATTCGTCACCGGTCAGCTCCCTATAGAAGGCTAATCTCTTACGAATTGTCCAGACCCGTTTTTCTGGCGAGAGGTGGCACACACATACCCGCACCCACTACCGAACGGCCAAGTGGCGCACCACCGCTTTTCCCATCAATTTTTTTCCTTTCCGGACCATTCGTCACCGGTCAGACCCTTATAGGAGGCGAAGTTCCTACAAATGGTCCACACCAATTTTTCAGGCGAAGGGTTGCACACCGGTGCCCACTACCAAACTGCTAAGTGGCCTTTCTTGTATTTCCCCTCAATTTTTTTTGAACATCCGTTATTCCTGTAGTTTTTTTCCTTTCCGGGCCATTCGTCATCGGTCAGCTCCTTATAGAAGGCTAATCTCTCACGAATAGTCCAGACTAATTTTTCAGGCAAGAGGTGGAGCACCTGTGCCCACTACCAATCTGCTAAGTGGCGATCGCCGCTTAGCAGTTTAGTAGGGGGTTCCGGTGCCACCTGCTCCCTCTCTTTTGAGCACTCAGGACCATTCGTCACCGATCAGACCCTTATAGGAGGCGAAGTTCTTACAAATGGTCCAGACTAATTTTTCAGGCGAGAGGTAGCACACCCGTGTCCACTACCAAACTGCTAAGTAGCGACCGCCACTGATCAGTTTAGTAGGGGGTTCCGGTGCCCACCTACTCCCTCTTTTTTTAGCATTCTGGACCATTCGTCACCGATCAGACCCTTATAGGAGGCTAATGTATCACGAATGGTCCAGACTAATTTTGCAGGCGAGGGGTGGAGCACCTGTGCCCACTACCAAACTGCTAAGTGGCGACCGCCACTGATTAGTTTAGTAGGGTGTTCCGGTGTCCAACCAGTCCCCTCTTTTTTGAGCACTCCGGACCATTCGTCACCGATCAGACCCTTAATAGGAGGCTAATCTCCCACGAATGATCCAGACTGATTTTTTCAGGCGAGAGGTGGCACACACAGGGCCTGATCCGGCATGATTTTCAGGGGAGAGGTGACAGATCCGGCCCATGAACAGTATGTAACGAGTGTAGCCATGGCCAGGAATAGCCAGCGTGTAACAGGTGTAGCCATTGCAGGAGTAGCCAGCGTGTAACAGGTGTAGCAATCGCAGGCAGAGCCTTAATGCCCTTCAAGCCAGGGCCGCCCGCATTGGGCGCGGCAACCTTGGCTGTGGAGCTAGTAGCAGTCTTTGCAGAGCCGCCCGCATTGGGCGCGGCAGCTCCGCTCGGACCAGCTGCCTGCGATGCGGGCATCTCATGCCCTCTGTCGCCTGCTGCTTGCTGCTGCGTCAGCATACAAGCTAGCTAACACGGCCGGAAACCAGTGCAAGCTTGCTGCTTTAAAAAAAAATTGTGGTCGGTATTAGTCCCAAAAATAAGGAGACCCGCGCTTGTGGGGCGTGTCCGGTGCCACCGCCCACCACAAAATTTTTTATTGCAGATTCTGATAGCGCGTGGCCTGAACAGTCGAATGCCACTTTTCCCAGTCAAAACGGACCACGGGCGGCTGCAGGGGAAAGCGCCAAAGTTTGGCTGCCAAAAGAATCCAAAATCATGTCACCTGGAAAATCAGGTGTTTCCTACCTCATGACGCCACCCGACATGATACGGCCGAAACAAGCAACATCCAGGGGACATTTCGGCATTGCCAAACTCGCCCTCACTATTGCCTTTTTGCACAGGTGGCACCAGTGACTGCAAAAAATACATATAACCCCGCTGGTGGCACCACCGAATGTAATTACTATAGTTGTGGATGTGGATAACCAAATGTCACTTTTCCCTGTGCGGATCGGTACAAAAAGGCAATAGATTATCCCACTAGTGCAAAAATTGCATTTGTTTTATCAGGCCTATCGACAATTGATTTAAACTTAGTGTTTTTTTTACACTCAGGACCATTCGTCACCGATCAGACCCTTATAGGAGGCGAAGTTCTTACAAATGGTCCAGACTTTTTTTCCAGGCGAGAGGTGGCACACAGGTGCCCACTACCGAACTGCTAAGTGGACTTTCCTGTATTTCCATCCTAACTTTTTTGAACATCCGTTATTCCCTTAGTTTTTTTCCTTTCTGGACCATTCGTCACCGGTCAGCTCCTTATAGAAGGCTAATCTCTCACGAATAGTCCAGACTGCTTTTTCAGGCGAGAGGTGGCACACCAGTGCCCACTACCGAACGGCTAAGTGGCAACTACCATTTAGCCGTTTAGTAGGGTGCTCCCGTGTCCCCACCCGTTCATTCTTTTTTTTAGCCCTCCGGACCATTCGTCACCGATCAGACCCTTTATAGGAAGCTAATCTCTCACGAATAGTCCAGACTGATTTTTCAGGCGAGAGGTGGAGCACCCGTGTCCACTACCAAACGGCTAAGTGGAGACAGCCACTGATTAGTTTAGTAGGGGGCTCCGGTGTCCCCACCTGCTCCCTCTTTTTTTAGCACTCTGGACCATTCGTCACCGATCAGACCCTTATAGGAGGCTAATCTCACACGAATGGTCCAGACTGATTTTGCAGGCGAGGGGTGGCACACCCGTATCACCCAATGACTAAATCAGATTCACAGAGTACATCTTATTAGTTACTAGGGCCGCCAGCTGCCTGCGATGTGGGCGTCTCATGCCCTCTGTCGCCTGCTGCTTGCAGCGTCAGACTTCCGCCTCGGCCAGCTGCTTGCGATGTGGGCGTCTCATGCCCTCTGTCGCCTGCTGCTTGCTGCGTCAGTGCAACTTCCACCTCGGCTAGCTGCCTGCGATGTGGGCATCTCATGCCCTCTGTCGCTTGCTGCTTGCTGCTGCGTCAGCGTTGTGGTGAGTGGTGTGTGTGAGAGTACACACACACCACGAGCCAAGCTAGCTAACACGGCTGTCGGCCAGTGCTAGCCTGCTTCAAAAAATTTTACGGAGAAACAGTTATTTTTATATACTATTTTTCAGAAAAATCGCACTTGTGGGACGGGTCCGGTGCCACCGCACACCACAAAAAACACTGGTGGCACAGGTGAACGCAAAAATGCATATAACCCCGCTGGTGGCACCACCGACAGTAATTACACTAGTTGTGGATGTGGATAACCAAATGCAATTTTTCCTTGTGCGGATCGGGACAAAAATGCAATAGATTATCCCACTGGGGCAAAAATAGCATTTTGTTTTATCAGGCCTATCGACAATTGATTTAAACTTATTTGCATGTATGTATGTATGTATGTATGTATGTATGTATGTACATATGTATTTATGTATATCTGTATTTATGTATGTCTGTATGTATGTACATATGACATATGCATGTATGTACATAGTATGTATGTATGTATGTATGGATGGATGGATGGCCAGGATGGATGGATGGATGGATGGATGGATGGATTGATGTAATGTATGTATGTATGTATGTTTGTATGTATGTATGTACGTATGTACGTATGTACATTGTATGTATGTATGTATGTATGTATGTATGCATGTATGTCTGTATGTATGTATGTATGTACGTATGTATGTATGTATATGTATGTATGCATACATACATATGTATGTATGTATGTATGTATGTATGTGTGTGTGTGTATATGTGTGTGTATGTATGTACGTATGTATGTAATGTAATGTAATGTAATGTATGTATGTATGTATGTATGTATTTGTGTGTGTGTGTATGTTGTGTGTGTATGCGTGTGTGTATGTATGTACGTATGTATGTAATGTAATGTAATGTAATGTAATGTAATGTAATGTATGTATGTATGTATGTATGTATGTATGTATTAATGTAATGTATGTATGTATGTATGTATGTAAGTAGTATAGGGGGCCACTTCCCGACAGTGGTTCAGTGCAGTTTCACTAGAGAAACCACACTAAGAGCAATTATTCATAATTTCCTCTACCTATTCTCTCTAAGTTCAAAATAACAATTTCATTAAAATCTCTCTTACTGCGAAAAGTTGTCCAAGTGTCCGCACTGAAAGACAGAAAGTAGTCCAAAAGCAAAAAAGAAAACCCCCGTCGGTGTGTATTTTCGCCTCACCTTTTCCGTGTCTGGTGTAAGAAGTGTTTTTCCACAAAGAGCCGTTATTTAGTTTTAAGGCTACCTATTTATGACAAATACAGACAGACAAAAGAAAGAAAAACTGCTATCTGTAAATAATCATTAATGTGTTAATTTAATTCCATTTAAGGATATGAATTAATAACACATATAAAATGGCTGACATTCTACAGAAAATCAACAAGGGAGGTGTATATGTTATGAACAACGATGTATCCCCAAGAGTAATTGTAAGGTGGGAGAGGAAGACAAAATTAAAGTTAAAAAATTTTGTATAAATGGAAAAAGAAATAAGGAACACGCCTTAGAGGAAGCAAATAGATTTTATGAAGAAAAACATTAGACCTAAATATGAAGTTTGGAAAAATACAATGATGAACGAGTTAAGCAAAATAAACAACAATACAAAAATGAATGGAATAAGGAATGGATGAAGAAAAAATTTTATATGTGAATGTGGTGAAGAGACAACAAATGCTTACAAAACAAGACATCTTTTATCAAGCAATCACGAATTAAGAATGAAAGGAATTAATCTTTCAAATGATGATTTAAGTATAGAAAAAATAAATTGTGAATGTGGTTCAATTATTAGGAGAAATGGGAAAGAAATTCATGAGACAACCACAAAACATAAGAAATACATTCAAGCCAAAAATAATTCATAACTTACAAGTCTAACTTTTCAACTTTCTTTTTAATTCTAGCACTACTTCGTATGTTTTCCAGTTTAATTTCAAGTGGTTTTAATAAATTAATATTTTTTTCTCTTTCGTAATTGGTTTAACTTTATCGGCTTACTGCTCCTTCAGTTCTTCTTCTTCAGGTTGTTCTCTAATATTAGTTTTTAATAATTTATCAGGACTAACTAAATCTTCCTTTGATAGCACAATCTTATAGCCCTTACGGCCCTTATCCTTAAATATAGTTTTACTAAATTGCTTGTCGCCTTTAGAAAAAATAGTTCTTTGGAGTTCCTTTCTTACCCTTGTATTAACTGGGAATTCATTAATTAAAGGATTTCTGTATATTTCCTGTGTGTTTTTTTCAGTTCCTTCATAAACATTAATAGGAACGGCTTTTATTGTTGTATGATATGTTTTATTATAAGCATCAACAACCTCATGAATAATCGGCGCCCATTGAAAATTTTCGTTAAATTCCCATATTAAATTTAATTCATTCCGTATTGTTCTAATAAATCTACCTATTATCCCCATTGTTCTGTGATCGCCTACTTGAACCGGTCTGTGCTCAATATTATTTTGTCTAAAATATTCAGCCACTTGACCCTTAAACTCACCGCCATTATCTGAAGTAATACTTTTAGGGACTTCTTTCGTAAATATTTTTTTTTATCCTTCCAAAACATAACCTGTGGTTTATTTTTAATTGGTTCAATCCACCCACGACGGCTATAGACATCAATTGCTACTAGTCCGAAATTATAGTTAGCATTACCTTTCTTTGTCGCAACCTTTGACATGTCCATTAAGTCAATAAATACTTGGCTTAGTGGTTTAGCCTCTGGGGCAGTTATTGTGTTCCATATCTTAGCGGGCTTTGATTGCTTGTGTATTTCAATTGCTTCTTCAAGTTTTTCTTTCCGCTCAGTCTGCTCAGGAGTTTCTTGTTGCTGAGTATGTTTATGGTCCATATTATATTATATATAAGATAATATACTATGTCATTTTTTCCTAGGGTAGGAGGAAAATTTTTTCTTAAAAAAGTAATTATTCCATTGATACCATCTCACAAAGTTTATGTTGAACCTTTCATCGGTGCTGGGAGTGTATTTAGAAAAAAAGATCCATCTGATTTAGAAGTCATCAATGATTTGGATAAAGATATTTATCACATATGGAAAGATATGAAGAAAGTGTCAGCAGAAACAATTAACAGATATGATTTTACACCTTCAAGAAGCAAATTTGAAAAATTTAAAAAAGGGAAATTCAAAGAACCGCGTATGAGACTTTACAGAAATTTATACTTATCATTCAATTCATTCGGTGGAAAGAGAGAGGCTTTCGCCGATCAAAGAGATTATAGTCGCCCTGCTTCAAGAGAGAATTTTAAGAAAAACATAAACAAAATAAAAGATAAATTAAAAGATACTATTATATTGAAAAAAAGACTTCAAAAAAGTAATAAAAAAATATGACACACCAGACACATTTTTCTATCTAGATCCACCATATGAAGAAGGTGAACAAAAAGGATGGGGATAAAAATCGTTACGTATCACCAGAAAATATTTAATGTGTTAAAAGGAATAAAAGGAAAATCTATTTTGTCTTATAACTATTCCGAAAAATTGAAACATCTTTTTAAAGATTATAAGATAAGAAAAGTGAAAACAACTTATGTATTAAATGGTTCTGACAGAAAAGCAGTAAGAGAATTATTAATTTCAAACTTTTAAAACTTTAAAAACATTCTTGAGACATCATCATTATTTTTTTCTTTCTTAGCACCACCAGAAGATTGATTATACACTTTTACGCTTACACTGCTTGACTTTTTACCATTACTTTTCTTTGCTGGTATTTCCTCTTCACTTTCTTCACTTTCGCTTTCGCTCTCATCAGGTTCAGGCTCAGGCACAGGCTTCTTACTTACTTTCTTCTTTGCTTCCGCTTTCTTTCTTCTTATTTTCATCTTAGCCATCTTTTCAGCGATAATGTCGGTAAAATCACATTCTTCATCGCTCTCACTGCTTTCTTCTGGTGTGTCATCTTGGTCTTTTCCATTAATAATATCATTAGCAACACCCATTTCGGCCATGCGGTTTATCTTTTCCTCCATCTCTTCATCATCGCCTACATAAGCTTTTCTACACTTTGCTAATTTCTCTTTTGCTATTTCAATCTTTTGTTGCTTTTTGCTCTTAATACTTTCCACAGCCTTACCCCAGTTCTTACGACTTGCTTCGGGAGACTGCATTTATACTAAGATTATTATATTTTAGTATTTTTTAAATAAATAAATAAATAATTAATATACGAATATGTCAGGTTCCTCTTTCATGTCGCTCTTAGGCTTGTCAGAAATCGCGACAGATAGCCTTTCAATCGCCAACCTTGACCTAACCAATACCAACATAGTGGGTTTAAACACTGACCGAGTGCCGGAAGATTCCGACCCAATAAATCTTTATTATACTGATGCGCGATTTGACACACGTCTCGCTTTGAAATCAACAACTGACCTAAAAGAAGTGCTTAATTATTATTGGACTGATAACCGCTTTGATGGTCGGTTCGCTTTAAAATCATCAACTGACCTAAAAGAAGGACTAAATTATTATTGGACTGATAACCGCTTTGACACACGTCTCGCTTTAAAATCAACGACTGACATCAAAGAAGGAAAAAATTTATACTATACAGAGCAACGAGTGAGGGACAACGACGAAGTCAAAGCCTCAACTCAACACAGAAGCAATACTTCCAATCCG
>WBZZ01001384.1:47500-160000 GCA_019918135.1 Paulinella micropora
CTGGCCCTGTCCACTCGCGCCTGCTTCACGACCTACTGCGACTGTGAGTATCTGCTGCCCCTCGCCCGCTAAAGTTCCGATTGCTACACTGTCTCCGCCCTTGAAGCCGGTGGCGCATACATCGAACTGGCCCGCGCTGTCAAGGGTGACGAACTGCTTGGTGCCTGCGCTGGGCAGAGCCGTAGGCAGCTTGAGCGCGACAGAGCCGGTGGCAGGCGCGGAAATCGTGCTGTCGCCACCCACCCCCGTCAGCTTGAGCGTCGATGAGTTTACTAGATTCGCGAGCGACACTTGGTGCTGATTATTGTAGTTCGTCGTGTGTGAGTTGAAGGCCGTAGTAGTAGGTGCTCCTACTTGGGCGGCCGTGACTTGGTGAGGGTTGGTGTAGGTTGTCAAATGGCTGCTTAGGCCTGTCACGCCGTCTCGATCGACCGTCACCAGCTGCGCGGTCGAGGCGGGCAGAGGGTCCGGCAGCCTCGCGAGAGTGTTCGGGATCGTTGTGACTGTAAAGTCAGTGTCTATGAGCACGATCGCGCCATTACCGCTAGGAGCTAAAGATTGCTGCTTGAGCGTCCTCTCCTTGACAGCAAAGATCGAGCCGTCTGGATCCATGGTCACGACACAATCGTTTTGGGTATGCATGATCGACTGGAACTTCACCGCTCCTGCCACCTGGTGGTCGACGTACGCCTTGGGCGCTAGCTGCGGGGCCTTGGTCTGATAACTGGTGTTCTCGATGCAGCCGGCATTGTACAGCTGGTAATCGAATGCCAGGCTCCGCGTGTACCAAGCACCCGCCCCGTTGTTTTTGGTGCAAATTACACGTAAGTATCTGGCGTACTCGGCTGCGGTCGCTGGCGTGAACGTGCGCAGGCTGTCGCCCACAAAGGTCTGGGCGGTCTGGCTGTCCCAAGTGAACCACCTGCTGCCGTCCGCGCTATAAACGACTACCCAGTCTCTGGGCGCAGTGATGGCGCCCGCGGACGTGACGTGGTAAGCAGTGACTTTGGTGTGCTGGCCCAGATCGAGCTGGAGCCACGCGCCTACCACGGTGAGATTATCGATCACCGTCTCGATCATGCCAGTGTAGCTGTTGCCGCTGTAGCTGTCGGGAGCGGTTGTGCCCCACAAGGTCTAGAAGTCGCTGTCAAAGGCTAGGAATGCTTGGGCGGAATTGCTAGAGGCCGAGGCCACAAAGCCAGTGTAGTTGATAGAAGTCCTCCCGGCCTGCTGGTTAACTTTGGCTTCGGTGTCCAGCGTCAAGGTAATCAGGTCTGCTAAATCGGCCAAGTGCGTGTTACCAGACGTAGTCAGTCTGTGAGCGGTGTTGAGGGCTACCGCCTCGTTCGCGACCACTCCGCCTGTTGCCTATCTCACGCTCCCGTCACCGTCCGAGACAAGGACGTCGCCGTTCTGTCCGTCAACCGGCAGCACAAAGTAGTCGGTCGCACCGTCGAGCCGGCGGCGTTTGTAGGTCCTAGCCACTTCCATTTTGCCCCCTTTGCTGCTTTAAGAGAACAAGAGAATAAGTTTTTTATTATTATTTTACAAGATCTCGTCCAGGAAATTGTAGACGAAGCGCATCCGCTCCGCCCAGGTGTCTCCGCCGGTGACGTCTCGCGCAGGGTTGATGCAGGCGCCGTCGCCATAGGGTCTGCAGACGAGCGAGGCAAGATCCTTGGGGTCGCCTCTTTTCCCTGTCCCCGACCAGTACAACTGCCCTTCAAAAAAGCAGGCGCCACAGGTAGGACAAACAGCTAGCATTGTCGACCGCACTTGTACCACGCTTTAATAATAAAGCCAAGAAGAAAAAAATAAGCAGTATGGGAGACACCCCCCCCCCCCTGGACCAGCCATGGCCAATAGGGGGCGGTGCACCACCCGCCACACCGCTGCTTTTTACAAAAAAAACTTTCCTGACCATTCGTTAAAAATTCTATCTTAGCGGCAGAATTTTTAACGAATGGTCCAGAATCTGTTTTTTCATGCTACGGGTGGCACCTTCCGCCACACCGCTGCTTCTTACAAAAAAAACTTTCCTGACTATTCATCACAAATTCTATCTTAGCGGCCGAATTTTTAACGAATGGTCCAGAATCTGTTTTCTCACGCTACGGGTGGCAACCTCCGCCACTTGCAGGGAATTCGGCCCAACGTCCCGCTATTCCCGTCGTTTTTTTCCTTTCCGGACCATTCGTCACCGGTCAGCTCCCTATAGAAGGCTAATCTCTTACGAATTGTCCAGACCCGTTTTTCTGGCGAGAGGTGGCACACACATACCCGCACCCACTACCGAACGGCCAAGTGGCGCACCACCGCTTTTCCCATCAATTTTTTTCCTTTCCGGACCATTCGTCACCGGTCAGACCCTTATAGGAGGCGAAGTTCCTACAAATGGTCCACACCAATTTTTCAGGCGAAGGGTTGCACACCGGTGCCCACTACCAAACTGCTAAGTGGCCTTTCTTGTATTTCCCCTCAATTTTTTTTGAACATCCGTTATTCCTGTAGTTTTTTTCCTTTCCGGGCCATTCGTCATCGGTCAGCTCCTTATAGAAGGCTAATCTCTCACGAATAGTCCAGACTAATTTTTCAGGCAAGAGGTGGAGCACCTGTGCCCACTACCAATCTGCTAAGTGGCGATCGCCGCTTAGCAGTTTAGTAGGGGGTTCCGGTGCCACCTGCTCCCTCTCTTTTGAGCACTCAGGACCATTCGTCACCGATCAGACCCTTATAGGAGGCGAAGTTCTTACAAATGGTCCAGACTAATTTTTCAGGCGAGAGGTAGCACACCCGTGTCCACTACCAAACTGCTAAGTAGCGACCGCCACTGATCAGTTTAGTAGGGGGTTCCGGTGCCCACCTACTCCCTCTTTTTTTAGCATTCTGGACCATTCGTCACCGATCAGACCCTTATAGGAGGCTAATGTATCACGAATGGTCCAGACTAATTTTGCAGGCGAGGGGTGGAGCACCTGTGCCCACTACCAAACTGCTAAGTGGCGACCGCCACTGATTAGTTTAGTAGGGTGTTCCGGTGTCCAACCAGTCCCCTCTTTTTTGAGCACTCCGGACCATTCGTCACCGATCAGACCCTTAATAGGAGGCTAATCTCCCACGAATGATCCAGACTGATTTTTCAGGCGAGAGGTGGCACACACAGGGCCTGATCCGGCCATGATTTTCAGGGGAGAGGTGACAGATCCGGCCCATGAACAGTATGTAACGAGTGTAGCCATGGCCAGGAATAGCCAGCGTGTAACAGGTGTAGCCATTGCAGGAGTAGCCAGCGTGTAACAGGTGTAGCAATCGCAGGCAGAGCCTTAATGCCCTTCAAGCCAGGGCCGCCCGCATTGGGCGCGGCAACCTTGGCTGTGGAGCTAGTAGCAGTCTTTGCAGAGCCGCCCGCATTGGGCGCGGCAGCTCCGCTCGGACCAGCTGCCTGCGATGCGGGCATCTCATGCCCTCTGTCGCCTGCTGCTTGCTGCTGCGTCAGCATACAAGCTAGCTAACACGGCCGGAAACCAGTGCAAGCTTGCTGCTTTAAAAAAAATTGTGGTCGGTATTAGTCCCAAAAATAAGGAGACCCGCGCTTGTGGGGCGTGTCCGGTGCCACCGCCCACCACAAAATTTTTTATTGCAGATTCTGATAGCGCGTGGCCTGAACAGTCGAATGCCACTTTTCCCAGTCAAAACGGACCACGGGCGGCTGCAGGGGAAAGCGCCAAAGTTTGGCTGCCAAAAGAATCCAAAATCATGTCACCTGGAAAATCAGGTGTTTCCTACCTCATGACGCCACCCGACATGATACGGCCGAAACAAGCAACATCCAGGGGACATTTCGGCATTGCCAAACTCGCCCTCACTATTGCCTTTTTGCACAGGTGGCACCAGTGACTGCAAAAAATACATATAACCCCGCTGGTGGCACCACCGAATGTAATTACTATAGTTGTGGATGTGGATAACCAAATGTCACTTTTCCCTGTGCGGATCGGTACAAAAAGGCAATAGATTATCCCACTAGTGCAAAAATCGCATTTTGTTTTATCAGGCCTATCGACAATTGATTTAAACTTATTTGTGTTTTTTTACACTCAGGACCATTCGTCACCGATCAGACCCTT
This sequence comes from Paulinella micropora, assembly GCA_019918135.1. Lineage (NCBI taxonomy): Eukaryota > Cercozoa > Imbricatea > Euglyphida > Paulinellidae > Paulinella > Paulinella micropora. The sequence goes on from WBZZ01001384.1 coordinate 51,628, forward strand.
ATAGGAGGCGAAGTTCTTACAAATGGTCCAGACTTTTTTTCCAGGCGAGAGGTGGCACACAGGTGCCCACTACCGAACTGCTAAGTGGACTTTCCTGTATTTCCATCCTAACTTTTTTGAACATCCGTTATTCCCTTAGTTTTTTTCCTTTCTGGACCATTCGTCACCGGTCAGCTCCTTATAGAAGGCTAATCTCTCACGAATAGTCCAGACTGCTTTTTCAGGCGAGAGGTGGCACACCAGTGCCCACTACCGAACGGCTAAGTGGCAACTACCATTTAGCCGTTTAGTAGGGTGCTCCCGTGTCCCCACCCGTTCACTCTTTTTTTAGCCCTCCGGACCATTCATCACCGATCAGACCCTTTATAGGAAGCTAATCTCTCACGAATAGTCCAGACTGATTTTTCAGGCGAGAGGTGGAGCACCCGTGTCCACTACCAAACGGCTAAGTGGAGACAGCCACTGATTAGTTTAGTAGGGGGCTCCGGTGTCCCCACCTGCTCCCTCTTTTTTTAGCACTCTGGACCATTCGTCACCGATCAGACCCTTATAGGAGGCTAATCTCACACGAATGGTCCAGACTGATTTTGCAGGCGAGGGGTGGCACACCCGTATCACCCAATGACTAAATCAGATTCACAGAGTACATCTTATTAGTTACTAGGGCCGCCAGCTGCCTGCGATGTGGGCGTCTCATGCCCTCTGTCGCCTGCTGCTTGCAGCGTCAGACTTCCGCCTCGGCCAGCTGCTTGCGATGTGGGCGTCTCATGCCCTCTGTCGCCTGCTGCTTGCTGCGTCAGTGCAACTTCCACCTCGGCTAGCTGCCTGCGATGTGGGCATCTCATGCCCTCTGTCGCTTGCTGCTTGCTGCTGCGTCAGCGTTGTGGTGAGTGGTGTGTGTGAGAGTACACACACACCACGAGCCAAGCTAGCTAACACGGCTGTCGGCCAGTGCTAGCCTGCTTCAAAAAATTTTACGGAGAAACAGTTATTTTTATATACTATTTTTCAGAAAAATCGCACTTGTGGGACGGGTCCGGTGCCACCGCACACCACAAAAAACACTGGTGGCACAGGTGAACGCAAAAATGCATATAACCCCGCTGGTGGCACCACCGACAGTAATTACACTAGTTGTGGATGTGGATAACCAAATGCAATTTTTCCTTGTGCGGATCGGGACAAAAATGCAATAGATTATCCCACTGGGGCAAAAATAGCATTTTGTTTTATCAGGCCTATCGACAATTGATTTAAACTTATTTGCATATGTATGTATGTATGTATGTATGTATGTACATATGTATGTATGTATATCTGTATTTATGTATGTCTGTATGTATGTACATATGACATATGCATGTATGTACATAGTATGTATGTATGTATGTATGGATGGATGGATGGCCAGGATGGATGGATGGATGGATGGATGGATGGATTGATGTAATGTATGTATGTATGTATGTTTGTATGTATGTATGTACGTATGTACGTATGTACATTGTATATATGTATGTATGTATGTATGTATGCATGTATGTCTGTATGTATGTATGTATGTACGTATGTATGTATGTATATGTATGTATGCATACATACATATGTATGTATGTATGTATGTATGTATGTGTGTGTGTGTGTGTGTATATGTGTGTGTATGTATGTACGTATGTATGTAATGTAATGTAATGTAATGTATGTATGTATGTATGTATGTATTTGTGTGTGTGTGTGTATGTTGTGTGTGTATGCGTGTGTGTATGTATGTACGTATGTATGTAATGTAATGTAATGTAATGTAATGTAATGTAATGTATGTATGTATGTATGTATGTATTAATGTAATGTATGTATGTATGTATGTATGTAAGTAGTATAGGGGGCCACTTCCCGACAGTGGTTCAGTGCAGTTTCACTAGAGAAACCACACTAAGAGCAATTATTCATAATTTCCTCTACCTATTCTCTCTAAGTTCAAAATAACAATTTCATTAAAATCTCTCTTACTGCGAAAAGTTGTCCAAGTGTCCGCACTGAAAGACAGAAAGTAGTCCAAAAGCAAAAAAGAAAACCCCCGTCGGTGTGTATTTTCGCCTCACCTTTTCCGTGTCTGGTGTAAGAAGTGTTTTTCCACAAAGAGCCGTTATTTAGTTTTAAGGCTACCTATTTATGACAAATACAGACAGACAAAAGAAAGAAAAACTGCTATCTGTAAATAATCATTAATGTGTTAATTTAATTCCATTTAAGGATATGAATTAATAACACATATAAAATGGCTGACATTCTACAGAAAATCAACAAGGGAGGTGTATATGTTATGAACAACGATGTATCCCCAAGAGTAATTGTAAGGTGGGAGAGGAAGACAAAATTAAAGTTAAAAAATTTTGTATAAATGGAAAAAGAAATAAGGAACACGCCTTAGAGGAAGCAAATAGATTTTATGAAGAAAACATTAGACCTAAATATGAAGTTTGGAAAAATACAATGATGAACGAGTTAAGCAAAATAAACAACAATACAAAAATGAATGGAATAAGGAATGGATGAAGAAAAAATTTTATATGTGAATGTGGTGAAGAGACAACAAATGCTTACAAAACAAGACATCTTTTATCAAGCAATCACGAATTAAGAATGAAAGGAATTAATCTTTCAAATGATGATTTAAGTATAGAAAAAATAAATTGTGAATGTGGTTCAATTATTAGGAGAAATGGGAAAGAAATTCATGAGACAACCACAAAACATAAGAAATACATTCAAGCCAAAAATAATTCATAACTTACAAGTCTAACTTTTCAACTTTCTTTTTAATTCTAGCACTACTTCGTATGTTTTCCAGTTTAATTTCAAGTGGTTTTAATAAATTAATATTTTTTTCTCTTTCGTAATTGGTTTAACTTTATCGGCTTACTGCTCCTTCAGTTCTTCTTCTTCAGGTTGTTCTCTAATATTAGTTTTTAATAATTTATCAGGACTAACTAAATCTTCCTTTGATAGCACAATCTTATAGCCCTTACGGCCCTTATCCTTAAATATAGTTTTACTAAATTGCTTGTCGCCTTTAGAAAAAATAGTTCTTTGGAGTTCCTTTCTTACCCTTGTATTTACTGGGAATTCATTAATTAAAGGATTTCTGTATATTTCCTGTGTGTTTTTTTCAGTTCCTTCATAAACATTAATAGGAACGGCTTTTATTGTTGTATGATATGTTTTATTATAAGCATCAACAACCTCATGAATAATCGGCGCCCATTGAAAATTTTCGTTAAATTCCCATATTAAATTTAATTCATTCCGTATTGTTCTAATAAATCTACCTATTATCCCCATTGTTCTGTGATCGCCTACTTGAACCGGTCTGTGCTCAATATTATTTTGTCTAAAATATTCAGCCACTTGACCCTTAAACTCACCGCCATTATCTGAAGTAATACTTTTAGGGACTTCTTTCGTAAATATTTTTTTTTTATCCTTCCAAAACATAACCTGTAGTTTATTTTTAATTGGTTCAATCCACCCACGACGGCTATAGACATCAATTGCTACTAGTCCGAAATTATAGTTAGCATTACCTTTCTTTGTCGCAACCTTTGACATGTCCATTAAGTCAATAAACACTTGGCTTAGTGGTTTAGCCTCTGGGGCAGTTATTGTGTTCCATATCTTAGCGGGCTTTGATTGCTTGTGTATTTCAATTGCTTCTTCAAGTTTTTCTTTCCGCTCAGTCTGCTCAGGAGTTTCTTGTTGCTGAGTATGTTTATGGTCCATATTATATTATATATAAGATAATATACTATGTCATTTTTTCCTAGGGTAGGAGGAAAATTTTTCTTAAAAAAGTAATTATTCCATTGATACCATCTCACAAAGTTTATGTTGAACCTTTCATCGGTGCTGGGAGTGTATTTAGAAAAAAAGATCCATCTGATTTAGAAGTCATCAATGATTTGGATAAAGATATTTATCACATATGAAAAGATATGAAGAAAGTGTCAGCAGAAACAATTAACAGATATGATTTTACACCTTCAAGAAGCAAATTTGAAAAATTTAAAAAAGGGAAATTCAAAGAACCGCGTATGAGACTTTACAGAAATTTATACTTATCATTCAATTCATTCGGTGGAAAGAGAGAGGCTTTCGCCGATCAAAGAGATTATAGTCGCCCTGCTTCAAGAGAGAATTTTAAGAAAAACATAAACAAAATAAAAGATAAATTAAAAGATACTATTATATTGAAAAAAAGACTTCAAAAAAGTAATAAAAAAATATGACACACCAGACACATTTTTCTATCTAGATCCACCATATGAAGAAGGTGAACAAAAAGGATGGGGATAAAATCGTTACGTATCACCAGAAAATATTTAATGTGTTAAAAGGAATAAAAGGAAAATCTATTTTGTCTTATAACTATTCCGAAAAATTGAAACATCTTTTTAAAGATTATAAGATAAGAAAAGTGAAAACAACTTATGTATTAAATGGTTCTGACAGAAAAGCAGTAAGAGAATTATTAATTTCAAACTTTTAAAACTTTAAAAACATTCTTGAGACATCATCATTATTTTTTTCTTTCTTAGCACCACCAGAAGATTGATTATACACTTTTACGCTTACACTGCTTGACTTTTTACCATTACTTTTCTTTGCTGGTATTTCCTCTTCACTTTCTTCACTTTCGCTTTCGCTCTCATCAGGTTCAGGCTCAGGCACAGGCTTCTTACTTACTTTCTTCTTTGCTTCCGCTTTCTTTCTTCTTATTTTCATCTTAGCCATCTTTTCAGCGATAATGTCGGTAAAATCACATTCTTCATCGCTCTCACTGCTTTCTTCTGGTGTGTCATCTTGGTCTTTTCCATTAATAATATCATTAGCAACACCCATTTCGGCCATGCGGTTTATCTTTTCCTCCATCTCTTCATCATCGCCTACATAAGCTTTTCTACACTTTGCTAATTTCTCTTTTGCTATTTCAATCTTTTGTTGCTTTTTGCTCTTAATACTTTCCACAGCCTTACCCCAGTTCTTACGACTTGCTTCGGGAGACTGCATTTATACGAAGATTATTATATTTTAGTATTTTTTAAATAAATAAATAAATAATTAATATACGAATATGTCAGGTTCCTCTTTCATGTCGCTCTTAGGCTTGTCAGAAATCGCGACAGATAGCCTTTCAATCGCCAACCTTGACCTAACCAATACCAACATAGTGGGTTTAAACACTGACCGAGTGCCGGAAGATTCCGACCCAATAAATCTTTATTATACTGATGCGCGATTTGACACACGTCTCGCTTTGAAATCAACAACTGACCTAAAAGAAGTGCTTAATTATTATTGGACTGATAACCGCTTTGATGGTCGGTTCGCTTTAAAATCATCAACTGACCTAAAAGAAGGACTAAATTATTATTGGACTGATAACCGCTTTGACACACGTCTCGCTTTAAAATCAACGACTGACATCAAAGAAGGAAAAAATTTATACTATACAGAGCAACGAGTGAGGGACAACGACGAAGTCAAAGCCTCAACTCAACACAGAAGCAATACTTCCAATCCGCACCAAACCAGCCTTTATAATTTGATAGACACAAACATATCTGCACCATTCGTCGGTCAATACTTAACATATAATGATGTAGATGGTAAATGGAGGAATACCGCCCTCGGTTCAATTGACACACTTTCTGATGCACTCATAACCGCACCAATAGCCACTAATAGTTATCTAACATATAATTCAATAAACTGGGTAAATAAAACATTTCCGATAAATGTTGATGAATTCGTCAATATTAATATGCCAGGGTATTTGAATATAACAGGAGTTAATTTACTAAATACCAAAGATGTTGATGAATATTTGAGCATAATGATAATAATAATAAAGTGTCAGCAGGTGGAAGTATAGATAGCCACAGCAATGTGACAATAACAGGCTTCCCAGCAGATAACCAACTGCTTATTTATAGCACGGGACAATGGAGAAATACGACTTCACCCTTTCTTAGATTAGACGGAACCGCCAGTATGACAGGAGCATTAAATATGGGTGGTTATGCTATTTCAGGGGCTTCTACATATAATGGAATTAATCTCACCACTCTTGCAGTTGATGATTCGGTGGTTAAACTAACAGGAGACCAAACCATAGCAGGAACCAAAACATTCAGCAACATAATAAATGCTAGTGCGGGTCTTGATATGAAAAGCCAAAGCATAACAAATGTTAATCTTGTTGATGGTGTAGATGTTTCTGTTCTTGATACTTCTGTGGTTAAATTAACAGGAGACCAAACCATAGCAGGCAGTAAAAAATTTACATCAGTTTTAGAAGTAAGTGGTTCATCCAATCCTGCTTCATTTGACGGCATCGGCATCGCCTTTGATACAAAAATAGGAATGATTGCAGCACAAAAAACAGCAACAGCGACTTAGTATCCGATACAAATAACTGGTTCGTATGTAGAGTTATATTCAGGTAATACTTTAATTATAACCGCAACTGGAACAACATTAAGTTTGAACAACAACAGAATAACAAACTTAGCCACACCATCAGCAACAACGGACGGAGCAAACAAAAGTTATGTGGATACATTAGACATACAAAATGTAAAACTAACAACAGACCAAACCATAACAGGAAGTAAAACATTTAATGGGACGAGACCTACGATAAAATATCTAACTTTAACACAAACGGCTGATTTTAATAATCAAGAAATCATTAATGGTGGAAATATTACATATAATGGGGCGAGGATATTAAACCAAAATGGAGGAGATATATTCTTTTCGCAGACAACTGGTGATTATCAATATTTCTTATTTACTCTAAATACTGCTACAAGTGGAACCGCGAACCAAAAGGGTTATGTATTTACGAATGTAGCATTTGATGTAAAAGGAGCAGGTCTTTATATTTCAAAACTTTTGGATAATAAAAGTGCTTCATCTGACATTGTCCGTTTTAACAATGCTGGCGGTATGCGATTTTATGGTGCTTTGGATATGAACTCAAACAACATAACAAGTGCTGGAACAATTACTTCAACTGCTGGCATGACTACAACAACATTAACGGCGAGCGGATTATTAACAGTAGATGGAGGTTGCAAGTTATCCATTCAAAATAAAGCAGATGGAGGGAACGGACAGGGTATATTTCTGTGGGATACAGACAACACAGGATGGGGGATTTATATGGCTCAGCCAGGGGCAGGTAAAAGTCTATCTGGAGGGTCTGCGGTTGCAGGCAACGATATTTCAGGCTTTGCTATAAGATTTAGGTCTGGTTTTGCTTCAACAGATGGTTTTGTGTAGGAAAATTCTAATGAACAATTGTTAATGTCATTAAATGGGGCAAACGGAACTTTATGGACAAAAGGATTGATAACGGCTAGTGCGGGGATATCAACAACAGCATTAACGACGAGTGTTAAAATAACAACAGCACTAGGCAAACCAATAACCATAGGCAACTCAACAAAAGGAGTAGGTACAACAGCGGGTTTAGAATTGTATGGGACTTTTAATAATAACACTGCTGGAGCACACATACAAGCGATTACAACAGAAGATATATATCCTACCTTTGGACTATTTAATTTAGGACATAATAGCATAAATATGGGTTTTGATGCTTATTTAGATGGCGCGGGATGGAAATCAAGTTATGCAAGTTCAAACTTTTTAATTAATAAATTTTCCAACAAACTTAGATTTTTGTATGATCGTGGGAAAAGTGTTGGGACTGCTGTTCCATGGTCTGTGGCTCTTGAACTTGATACAGCATGCTTATTAACAACAAAGGCAATAACGGCGAGTGAATTAATAACAGCAAATGCAGGTATTACATACACGGGAGTGCTAACGACCACAACATTAACTAGTGGAGCAAAGATAGGAATACAAGGAGGAACAGACGGGACAAATGCGAGAGGAATATTTATGTGGGAGACAGCAAATACAGACTGGGGAATTTATATGTCTCAATCTGGTGCGAGTAAATCATTAAGTGGAGGCACAGCACTAGCAGGTGGTGTTGGAGGTGGTATAACAAGTTATGCTTTAAGATTTAGATGTGGCACGAACACAACGGAAGGTTTTATATACGAAAATCGTAATGCTGTTTTAATGTCTTTAAGAGCAAGCGATGGGCAATTATGGGTATCGTCTAATCCAATTCAATATTCAGACAGGAGAAAAAAAAAGAAGATATAAAGGAATGCTTAGGCTTAGATTTTATTAATCAGTTAAATCCAGTCTGCTATCGTATGATTGATGATTTAAAAAAAATGTATGACTGGCTTAATAGCACAAGAATTAGAGGACATACTAACAGAAATGAATATGCTAGATTTTGGCGGTTTTATAAAAGAAAAATTATGGTTCCGTGTCCAAAGCAAAGAAAAGAATGCGAATTGAAAGGTGTGAGTGTTAATCCAGAAGATGTTAAATGTGTTGATAGTGGTGATGTCGGTTATGGTATAGGTCATTCCGAGTTTATCGCCCCGTTAATTAAGGCCACACAGGAATTATCAGAAAAGGTAGTTAATTTAGAAAAACAAAATAATAATCTCATGCTTATTATAGAAGATCTATCTAAGCAACTTTCTGAAATACGAGCAGTCGTTTTTTCAAATGTCTAATAATACAACTAGACTTCACAGACCACCGCCTATTATGGATATGGATGGAGAACTAACTCCCAAATTAAAGTCTCGTGTTCTTGAAGTAGAACTAAAGACTGAGAAAAAAAAGGTAGAGCACGAATTGGAAGATAACTGGAATTGTTGGTGTATAAAAAACAGACCGACCGACAGCCGACTTATTAAATACTTATTTCAAATGGGTATAATTATTGCCATTATAACCCTTTGTATCGTGAGGCTATCTGAAAAGAACTTACCTTGTGAGGTTGCTAATACTTATGTCGGAATTTTGACTTTACTCATAGGAATTTGCCTTCCATCACCTTCTAGTTCAAAGAAATGAACATTCATATACTTGAGTTTTATATCACATAGCATCATTTGAGCAAATTAAAGGAATGGCTTCATCAAAACTAACACACCAATCACTCATAGGCTTATACACACATTTAAATTTAGTTTCTATTCCTTGCTTTATACAATAAGCACAACTCTCATTCGTTTTTTCGCTTACCCGCGAGTAAAAGTCGCAGGCAGTTCGCGAAAATATTTTTGTTATTAAAAAGTTTATCATCTCAGTAATATAATCATGGCTACTGAATATAAATACCAAAAGATTATTTTTCTTAGCAATGATTTTGTGGGGAGCAAGACATTTAATAAAAATATTCAAATGTCATTCACACCAACTAGAATGAATGTAAAATTTATTCATTATACGAATGACCAGACGGAAACCAAAACCAGAATTCTTTATATGGACAGAATTGGAATTATCGGCACATTTGCGGATAGTAATATAGCAAACATTTCAAACCTCTGTTATAATTTGGGTGTAGTGGGTTGGTCAGACGGACAATATACATTTAAAGTCCTTAAAACTGACAGCGGAAATATTGACACAGGAAATTCAGCAGGCCGAATTGTTATATGCCTAAAGTTTTTGGGCTGATATTTGTTTCAGACTACGTCTTCAACAAACATCGTAAAACCATTTAAATTCTTGTAAATGAAAAAAAACGATGTTTTAGAATAAGAGAGAGTGCGGAGCACGAAACGCGATTCTAAAATATCAATGGAGAAGATTAACAATGTAAAAGTTAAGCCAGTAAAACAAGAGGGTGATGGAAATAAAAAAGCAAAAGGTTATAAATTATTCAATGAGCCGTATGCCAATATATTTCTACTCGCCCGTAAGAAGAGCGGGAAAACGACAGCACTCTTTGAAATACTGAAAAGGACTACAGACAGAAAGACCAGTATTGTCATTATTGCTTCAACAAGACTACATTTATAAAGCAATGGTAAAGCACTTTAAGAACAGGGGAAACCCTATGGCAATACATACATTTCTTAAATCAGATGGTGTAAATGTCATTGACTATGAGTTAGACAAACTGAACAGACAGGACGAGCAACACGAAGGAGAAATAAAACAGGACAAAGAGGAAATAGAGAAACCACAATTTCTTTATTTCGGAAAGGAAAAGAAAAAGGAAGAAGGAGGTGAGAAGAAAGAGCGACCAAGTAAGTATATTTCGCCAGAGGTTGTTTTTGTTTTGGACGATTTAGGAAGTGGATTAAGAGATAAATCTGTGAGCGATTTGTTAAAAAAGAACAGACACTATAAAAGTAAGGTGATTATGTCTAGTCAGTATCTGAACGACCTACGGTCAGAAGCCATTAAGCAGTTAGATTATTTATTAATCTTTCCGGGTCAGTCTCAGGACAAAATGGAACTCGTGTATAAACACTTAGACCTATCTTTTGATTTTGATTATTTTCTTCAAAGTATCACGAAGCAACAAAGGAACGATTTAATTTTTTTTATGTCTCAAGTGTTGATGAGTTAAGAAAACACTTTAATTTTCGTCTAAAATAATTATTTGATTTTTTAAATATTTTTTTCATAGTATAATGGTAGTGAAAACAACTCGTGTTGAAGTCATTCCAACGATCGGCAAACGAACAATTAACTCAAGCACAAATATGGCTGGAGGCAAAAAGAAGACTGGTCGTAAGAAAAAGCAAGGAGGCAAGGGACAGGCTGGTGGTAAAATTAACTGGGCCAAGGTAGGTAAAACCGCGATGGCTGTTAATAAGTTCCTTCGCGATAACAAGATTATTTCAAAGACTGCGAATGCACTTGGCGATGTCGGGGTTCCATATGGCGCCCCCGTTCTCTTCCCCAGGGTTTTTCCCCCCGCCCCGCGGAAAGAGACCGGAGCGGCCCGTTCATTTGGCGCTAAGTTTTGCACGACTGTATGATACGACCAGAAAAGGCAGTGCTTCCAGGTTTTCCGGTAGAACTGCCCTTTTGCAGCTATATCACTCCCAAGATTCTTACACTTGGAACCGAAAACTGAATGGGAGAAAGAAGGGGCAGGGACAATTACCATCTGTCTTTGCCCCCCCCCCCCCCCTTTCCGTCTGAGAGCAGAGCGGGAAAGGGAAGGGGGCGCGCCAAGAATGTATAAATTTTTTGTTATTAAAGCTCAACAAAGCCTCACACTTGATACCGACAGCTAGGAGAAGGGAGAGGGAAGAGGCGGGGAGGCGCCAGGAAAGTGCGAAAATTTCTTTTCCCTTGATAGAGCTCGACAAAGTCTTATACTTGGCACTGAGAAACCAGCCCGCAGGCGCGGGCTGAAGGGGGAACAAAAATAAGTACACTTTTTTTAGGAGCCCACAGATGGGGGAGGGGGGGGCGCCCTCCCCCCTTTCCTTTTTTTCTCCCCTCCCCCTTGAGCCCCCTGAGCCCGGGGGGCTCAAAGAACAGGGGAAGGGCAAGGGGGGAGGGAGAGAGCGCAGAAGCTACCAAAAAAAATGAAACGCCTCAACTGAGCTTCGCGATGCCGGGCGCCCCCCCCCCGTTCTCCCTTGTCGAGACTCCGGCTGAACGAGTTCTGGCGGATTTTTTGGTACTTTCTTGATGGCGCTTTTAGCGAAGGCGGCTTGGCGGTCTGTGCCTGCGATATATGGCAGAAAAAGGCAGCGTTTCAGGCTTTTCTGGCAATGCTGCCTTTTTCGGCCATATCATGCCCGGCGCACACATACGCAGATTTGGGAGGGGAGAGGGAAGAGAGAGAGAGGGGCGCCCCCGTTCTCTTCCCCTGGTTTTTTCCCCGCTCCCCTTTTTCTCCCCCCCTTCCCCTTCTCTTCCCTCTCCCCCTTATCTTCCCGCTCCCTCCTCCCTCCAAAGGGGGAGGGAGTGCGCAAGACTTGTCATTTACGCAGCAAAAAAAAAAAATTGGCGCGCGTTTTTTTCCGCGGGACAACGAACGCTAAACCCCGCGGAAAGAGACCGGGGCGGCCCGTTCATTTGGCGCTAAGTTTTCCGGTAGAACTGCCTTTTGTAGCTATATCACTATCAAGATTTGACTATATCACACATCCCCTTCTTCAAGGAGCAGTGCGGGAAAGGGGGAGGGGCAGGGGCGCGCTAATAATGTACACATTAAAAAAAAAATTGACAAAGTTTCAATTCTGACACTGAGAACTAAGAGAGGGAGGCGCCAGGAAAGTGCGATTTTTTAATAAAAACTCGACAGCCTTACACTAGGGCAGATCGGATTGAAATCTTGAGGTCATCTTGCACAAACCGTAGGCGCAGAGTATCTAGATCAAAGTCGCCCAAGCAGCGCATTCTACCTCCCATCCCGGCCCTTCTTTGCTCTCGGCGCTCCTTTTGTTCTTGACGTTCCTTTGCTTTCCTGGCCTTGATCTCCTCGGGCGTCTCCTTCTTCTCTGGTTTTTCTTTCTGCTCCTGCGTCTTCTCCTTTTTTCTTCTCTTGTTTTTGGCGGAGCTCCCGGAGCTCAGGAGCCTGCGGTTCCCCCAGGCACGTACCGTGTGCCGGACCGTCGTGCCCGTGCTGCGGCGCCTGGGGCACCTGCAAGAATTGTGCCTCGAGTACTGTGCGCTCGTAGCGTGGGCTGAAGGGGGGCTTGGGGGGCTTTGCCCCCCGCTCCAAAGAAAATTTTCTTTTATTAAAAAAAACGTAATTTACTTTTGTGTACATTTTGAGCCGAGCCCGCGGGCCCGGTCGCCTACCTCGTCCTCGTCGCACACGTCTCCCAAGTGGCTTCTTCTGCGCCTGTCAGTTCTCTCACCAGCAGCCGGAGATCGTCGGGTATCAATACATGTCAGAACTTATTCCACCCCTCCTGATTTAGCGAAGTTTTCATGCGCTGACAGAATCTGCAAACGAGCATGTCTTCGATGAAACTCAGCCCAGCGCCGCGCGCTGAGCGACGATGAGGGCGAGCATTGTGTCGTTGTCAAGCGAGGAGCGAAGGATTTCTTTGTCGAAGCGGTTGCCTCCCAAAACTTGCTTTGTTTCCCCAGAACCGATGCCATTTCCCACTCCACAGATTCTTCCAGCAGACCCCCACAATTGCTTCGGAATAGCAAGGACACGTCGGTGGGCACTATGCCGTGATTAATTGAAATGGCTACTCGCACTTGTGTTGTGCGTAAGTGCCAGCTAAAACAGACCCCTGAGCATTTGTGTTATTCATATATCTTAGACCAACACCAAACACTTCATGACGAGGGCACAAATGCGTGCCTGGGTGCTGGCGCACCGGAGCAGCCTCTACTTTTGTGATTATTTTGACAAGAACGGCGCTACAAACAAAATAAATACATGCAACGCCTCCGGGGCTAGCCAAGTAGCTAACTAGTACACGAACAGAGAAGGAGGCGTCTCCCTCCCCCTCTCTTGCGTTAACGGTGCTGCGGCAGGTGCGACAGTAGGGCGGGGGCTGCTGCTCTCCCCCCTTGCCCTTCTCCGCCCCCTCCCCTTGCTCGTCTGTTTCTTTGATTGTCAGACAAAAAAAAATTTTTTTTCCTCTTTTCATATTTTTCATATTTTTCTGACCTTGCACACAGTGGCCGAGTCATGGCACGGACAGGACGCCGTCGGGGTTGTGAGGCCCCTTACCCCCCTAGCACAATGACCACCGCGCCATCCATCCGCCGCAGGGTCGTGCTCGAGCACGGTGCGCAAGATCTGCGGAAATAGGAAAAATATGAAAAGTGGAAAAGAAATTTTTTGGAACGCGTTTGCACGCGCAAACAAGGGACAAGGGGAGGGGGGGAGGAATAAGCAGAGGACAAAGGTGAGAGGGGCGACGAAGGTGAGAGGGGCGACGAAAGTGAGAGGGGGCGACGAGAGTGAGAGGGGCGACGAGAGTGAGAGGGAAGGGGGAGGACGTCTTCCTCACGGCGGCGTTGGGGCGTCTGTGTGGGATTTTCTTTTTGCGCAGGTAGATTTTGGCGCCAAATTGGCGCTTACGGCTGTTTCCCCGGGAAGGCTAAGACGTACTGCCTTTTTCAACCGTATCACGCACCCTACCTCCGGACGGCACAATTTGGCGCCAAATGAACCGGCCGTTCCGGAGGCTAGCAGAGAAATCGGACGTTTTCCCGCGGGGAGAAACGGTACGCCTTTTACTCGCACGAAAATGTTTTTCGGCCCTCTCACCTTCCCTAGAGGCAGGGAGGTGCAGAGCAAAGGGGAGCGGGGCGACAAGGGTGAGAGGGGCGACAAAGGTGAGAGGGGCGACGAAGGTGAGAGGGGCGACGAAAGTGAGAGGGGCGACGAAAGTGAGAGGGAAGGGGGAGGACGTCTTCCTCACGGCGGCGTTGGGGCGTCTGTGTGTTGGTTCTTTTTGTGTTGTGAGTTACAGGTATGCTTTTTTCCCTTTCCGAATGAAAAGAAAAGGGGGAGGGAGTAGCGTTACCACATTATCTCCCCCCTCCCTTCCCATTTTCCCATCCCCCTCTTCCCTCTTCAGCTGGCCTTTTACTTTCTTCCCCCTCCCCCGCCCCTTTCCTCTCCCTCTTTTAGTTTTCGGTGCCAAGATTAAAACTTTGTCAAAGGTTTTCTTTTAACTTTTCTTTGTACATTCTTACAAACCTAGAGACATTCTCTCGGACTCGTGTGGCTTTGCTTATCAAACCATCGCTCAATCCGAGCGGCTAGGCTTGCTCGACCAAGCCACGACCCGTGAAAGCCCGGCTCCATGTGCGTAAAACTCTGTGGGAACATTGTTTGCATGTAGGGTAGATCGTAGTATGTTAGGGGGTCCTTTGCCGAAAGCAGGAAGAGAGTGCTCGGGGAGTCCAGAAGATTGTGAGAGCAGTGAGGCCAGAAACAGAAGCGATAGGGCAGAAACTTAAAATAGCAACGACCTAGCTTTTCGTGCATCAGAAAAGCTGCAAAAAGCCTGGATACCCATGGGTTCGAGGACCCGCCGCGCCGTGTCAGGATCGACAGGATCTGTGAGAACGGCTGGCAGACTGCCCCGTACGCCAGCGTGCAGGCAGACACCGTAAGCACAGGCTCAATCAGGACGCAGGAACGGACGCGGTAGCCACCGCCATACCTGTGCAGGAAACCATGACTCACCACAGCCCCTAGAGACCAGCCCACGATACTGATTTGCAAGATGCCCAAGCTTTGCAAGTAGGCGTGCAGTCGAGCCAAGAATCTGTCGAGGGTGACGCCCGAGCTGGTTGCGGTGAGTTCGCCAAAGTACCAAAGCGGAGCAAAGACGGGCGCCACCACCACCTCACCGGCGGGGATTGCTCGTAGCAAGTTCCAGATCGCTGCAAACTTGCAGGTGGCGCCGTGGAAGAGCAGGACGACACGTGAGCCTGGGCGCACAGGCCCCCGAATGACAAGAGGAAAATCCGCGTCGCGGGCCTGCCAGACCACTTGTCCCTTCCAGCAGACGTAGGCGCACAGAAGCGAGTCCAATGCGTACATCACGCGATTGGTGATCCAGGGCAAGTCCAGAGCGTGGGGTCGCATCTCCCAGATGGAAGAGAAACTGCGGGCGGGCTCGCGGCCACGCGGGAAGTGACGCCTCACTGCTGTCAACAGCTTCCCCGCCAAGGCTAGCTTCCTTTTCCGCGCCTGCGCCCCGCCCCTGCCAGCGCACAGAATTTCACAAAACACTTGGCGCAGTTCCTGATCTGAGCACACCGCCAAGGCGCGGAAGTTGACAAGAGGAGCCACGGCAGCCTCGATCTGTTGCGCGTCTGCTTTCCGGAAAAATTCCAAGCACGATAGTATATCAAGATCGCTTGAATTGCTATGGCTGCGCTCAGTCCTCCAGTGTTCGATCATCCTACGATGGGCAGACCTAATATAGCTCTTCCATGCCAACTCACAAATCAGCCAGCCCGTGAGCGTGGCCCACGCCAAGAGCCTGAGCAACGCCGAGCAAGAGGACGAAACTAAGAAATACACGTCCGACAAGACCAGAAACAACGTCAGCCCAAGCGACAACCCCTCGTACAGACCCGCCATGGCCGCAGATTTCCAACAGAAAGAGAAAGGGCCAGAGAGAGGGAAGAACTCTTTAATAAAAAACAACTATTGGTAATAGTAACTAAAAAGAGAGAGAGGAAAGGAAGCTATTTGAGATGGAAACAATAATTGAAGAGGAGGTTCTCGCGGGAGTCCCCCCGACAGCAAACGATCACCGCCCGTGTGCTCTCGCCAATTCTGAATTGGAGAAAATAGCGCTGTCGAGGGGCATGGCCGACCGCGAGTCCCGCCTATCCAAGTGGCGGCGGTGGGTTTTTGTTTGGCTCTCCGGCTTCGGCCCGTCAGGCTGTGCGTTCGCAGTAGCGATGTTTAACGATGCACACGCCAACTGGAAAATGACGGGACTGGAGTCTATCCTCTGGGTTTCGATTCCGTGCATGATTCTCCAGGTCTTGTGCTTTATCGGGGGGATTCGCCTGTCTGCAAAACTGGGATTTCTCATCATGGGCCACGGTTCGTCCCTGAGAAAGAAGGAAGCGCTTTTAAGCAACTGGTCCAATACCGCCATCTGCGGCGCTCTGCTCTTTACCATCACCTTTGCTATGCTTCCCGCTTTGCCGAAAAACGACGGACTGCAATCTTCTTTCATCACACAATATTACGTGCTCTGGACGTGGATGGCATCGGGCAACACGTGGTTTGCTCTTATGCTCAGTGGCGTAGCCTCGCTGTTTCTCGGAGCGTACGATGAAAAGGAGTCGTTGCAGTTTATGGCTCGTTTCCAGACACCGCTTGGGGCACCCGTATTTACCACTCTCCTGGGCATTATGTTTCTCTATATGTCTGCCTCTCTGTATGTGTGGGAGGTGTACGGAAAAGTGGCGGGAGGCACGGTGTGCCTGATCTGGCCCTTTGGCATTTTCGGAGTCGTCAATGAAGGTTGGCAGATGGCTTTCTGGCACCCCATTGAGTTACAAAACCCCCCGCCCCCACCGCCGGGGGTTGCACCCTTCTGACGGGAAAGACTGGGTGAACTGTCTGTGGTACGGCCGAAAAGGCAACAAAGGTGTTTTTACTTGGTTTAAATAAACAACTAGGTTTTGCATATATTGTTTTGTTCCTTTCTTCTAGCTTCTGCACGGGCTGCGTGGCAAGCTGTGTGCTTCTCCTTCTGTTTGCCCTCCTTCTTGTCCACGTGGGAGAGGAGGGGGGGGGGGGGGAGCAGAGCACGGGGGGCGCGCAGAGGGGAGGGGGGGGGGGTGCTTCTACCCTCCCCCCTGCTCCTTCTCCATTATGTCGGACGGGTAGGAGGAGGAGGGAAAAATATAAAAAACCCATGCAAGCACGGGTACTCGCAGCGACCGCCGACGACGATGAGGACCAAAACACGACGCCTCGCCTGTCTCCGCGCCTGGTAGAGGCATGCTGGCTGACTAGCACTACCACAGAGCTGTTTGAGTCCGCTGCATTGTCGACGGACAACCTGCCGTTTCTGCGCCAAGCACAGGCGTGCCAAGGGCTGTGGCTGACCATGCTCGAAAAGTCGATCCGCAGGGGCGATCTGCCACGGGCACAGAGTTTGCTACAAGCTTGGTGTGCGGAGGCTGAGGATAGTGCGAGCGCGCTCAGGAGTCTCATACCTGGCGGCCTTTTTTCGCACAAGGGGCCGGCTGGCACGGGAGTGCTGCGCCAGCGGTTGTGGGCGCTGTTGTGCCGCTTGGCGACCGATGGGGTGTGCGCTCCGCCGCTGCACGGTCCGTGGTGGAGCGGCGTGGACGCGCTAGACCAAGCACCGGCCCGTGCTATGGGACAGTACGAGCTGGCGCAGAGGGCGCTGGCTCTGGTGCGCGAATCAGCGGTGGAGGCGAACCTGAGTGTCCTGTCGTCGATGGTGGCCCAGGCGCGCCCCGCCCCGGACATGCCGCCCTTGTTGTACGCGAGCACATGGGTCAGCTGGCTAGGCGCTGCGGGTCGCGTGTGGCAGGCCCTGCGCGCGCGTTACCCGGCGGAGAGGGTGCTCCGGTCGCTGCTGACGCAGTTGCGCGCGCCGCGGGGCTCGCCCACCCGCAAGTACCAGGTTTTCGCGCTGGAGATGCTGTTGGTGGACATTTGCAATATGATGGAGCTCGAGCCGAGCCCGCCACATGACTACATGCTCTTCATGAGTTCGTTGGTCATGATGTTTTTGAACGTGTCGCTAGTACAGTTCGAGCGTGACGAGGTGTGGGCCATACTAGGCGACGCCAGCGACATGCTGCGGTTGTCGGATCCGAGGCGGCTCTCCGCAGCCATGGCGGCGCGATCTCCCGTGCTGCTGCACTTCTTATTGCGGCTCAACCCGCCGCCGAGTGCGCCGCGCTGCCGGGCGCTGCTAGAGATGGCGGTTTCCGTCGCGTGCATGCCGGCGAACGATGACGACGACAGCTTTGTGGTGCAGGCGAGGTCCGTGCCGCACGCTCTGTGCCTGGCCGGCATCTTGGCACGTGAGGGCGCGTCGCTGCAAGGCGCGTGGCTCGAGAGCTGGGGGCCAGACTTTGCTGTGTCACATGCTTACTGGCACAATCTGTGGCCTCGGCTGATTGCGCAGGGGCTCAAGTCGCCCGCAGAGCTACTGGCGTACTTGGACGAGCTGTGCGATGACGCGTGGCTGGCTAGTCTGGAAGCGGAAGAGAGCAGCAGTAAGGAACAAGACGAGAACAACGACGAGAACGAGGAACCACAACAGGACGAGGAGGACGCGCCCGGGCCCTCGGCGGACGAGGGGGCCGAGGACCAGGCCGAGGAAAACGAGCGGGACGGGGAGCCCTGCGGTCGCTGCGAGGATTGCCGGCAGGAGGTGGCGAAGCGCCAGCTGGCGGCTGCATGCCAAGAACTGGAGGCCAAGCAGAAAGAGCTGGTCGGCGCGGAAAAGAACGCGCGGCAGCTGCGGCGCCAGAACGAAAAGCTCAGGGTGGACGCGGCCCGCGCGCGCGAAGAGTTGGAATCTGGCACAGAAGCTGCAGGCAACCCGCGCGCTGTGCACCCAGGCCAAACGCTTGCTGCGTCAGCTGCGCAAGAAAGAGGGCAAAAGCACTCGTTGTCACGAGCACAAAGACACCGGCGGGGCCGCCGCGGCCCCTACTGCCAGCAGCAGCAGCAGCAGCGCGGCGGCCTGGGTTGAGAACGTTGTGCGGCTGAACCCTGAGCTCTGGCCCGACGCGGACGACAAGGGTGCAATAAACGCCGCGCTAGCCGCCCTCGACGGCCTGCGCGCTAAGCTCGTAGACCAGCAGGCCAAGCTGGCACGCGTGTGCTGCGCCGTTTGCCTTGAAGAGCCCAGTGAGGGCTCAGCACGAATTACCACGTTTTTTCCGTGCGGTCATAATCGGGTCTGTACCGACTGCGCTGCGCAGCTGAAGGTCTGCCCTCTGTGCAGACGCGAAATTAGAAAATTCGTCGTGCCTGTGTGAACAGGGCGCGGGCGCGCCAAGAAAGTGCGAAAAAAAAAGAGTACGCTGAATTAAAGCTCGACAGTCTCGGTGGTGGTACGACTGGTCACGCTGCCCCGACTACACCTACGCGCTCTTCGGCATCGCCGCCCTCTTTCGCGAAAAGGCCTACGGCCCGGCTGGGCCCCTAGGCGTGGCCTCTGTGCCTTTTTAGGCCTGGGAACCAAGCACGAAATTGTCTTAGTCGCTCCGAGGTACAAAAAAAGTTTTCTTTAATAAAAGCTTGACTTACTTACTTGTATACGACTCCATGGCACGGGACTCGTCCTCCTTGCACACCCCCGCAAGCCGCCGGCAAAGCTCCTCCAATTTCTGCTCGGAGCTGGCAATGTCTTGGTACACTTTGCGGCACTGCTGGCGTTGTTTGCACCAGGGCTGCCCCCCTCCCCTACTCGCTACGTGCTTTTTCCCTTGGCCTGAGCAGGCGCAGGGCCGAAGCCCTAAAGATACGATTGCGATCTACCACATCGGCGTCCAGTAGCCCGGATATTTTTAGCGTTTTGTGTAAGTCTTGTTCGAACCACTGTAGAAGCTTCTCTTCTGCTTCCCATTCGTGATCGTTATGGTTTAGCATCAATGCAGTTTGGGCATATTTTCTAACAGCTCTGGCCTTCCGAACCCGCGGATCAAGTCTCCCTCAGTCGCATCTTTGCTAGGGCTCAGGGACAGGATCTCCAGGTTCTCCAGCCTTAACCCCGCAATCGCCGGCAGCTCGATCGGGCCCGTGAATCTTTCTAGCCCTAGCACTCTAAGCCTAAGGTTTGCCGGGAATGCAGAAAGAAGGCACTCTCGCGTTGGCTTTCGTACCCTCAGCTGTCTTAGCCGCGGGGCCGAACCGAGAAGCGTGACATTGCCCGTGGCCTGTCTCAAGCAAAAGTCCAAGTGCAAGACTCGCAGTTTCTTGCGGTCTAGGTATCCGAGCACGTCGAAATTGATTTGGGGAAAGTTTGCTACGTGCAGAAACCTAAGCTTGCAGCCCGAGAAGACAGAGTTGTCCACGTCGTCGTCTGGGTCTCCGGTTTTCCTGATTAGCGTTAGCTCCCTTAGCGCGGTCTGCGCTTGGAGCAGTTTCTGCAACGACACTTTTTGTAGGCCGCAGCCGATGATCGAAAGCTTAGTCAGCGAGGGACGCAGCAGCAGCAGATCCTGGCCTAGCTTTTGTCTGAACTTGTGCTGTATTTCGGGCGCAATTGTCGATATTCCTTTGATATCAAGGTGCAGCTCACGCAGTCTCTTCCGGAGGAGGGGCAGTGCCTCTGTGTTGTTTGCGTACGCCTTGAGCTCATTACGTAGGAATTCCAAGCGCAACACATTAACGCCCGCGGGCCATCTCCGGAGTTTTAGGGATGCTGTATTTGATACGACAATTTCCTCGGTTCGTAGGACACTAAGGTCGGGCCCTTCGCCTTCATCTTCCTGCAAGCGAACGTGAAGACTCTGGAAGCTCAGCCCTGCCGCCATTTTATACTCTGACGGTTTTCAGATGATGGAAGAGAATTTTACGCCCGATTCTTTCCACACGGAGTGCCAGGCCTCTAGCATGACACGACAGCTTTGGGCCATCGTGGCCGTGCTACGAAAATCTAGAGTTTGTTCAAACTCAGCCCGTGACCATGCGTCTGGATTGCGAAGCAGTTCTCGCAGCAGCTTGGAGACCGAAGCCACGCACAAGGCATCCCGCAGCTCTAGGTAGCTGAATACGCAGGGCCACACATCGGCGGGGAGTATTGTTAAGCGCGGCTGAGCATACACAAGCACGCCGGGGCTTATCTTGCGTTTTTTCTTCGCTGGGACTGCAGCACTCATGCAGCTAAGCCCTTCCCCCCTCTTGTCCTCTCCCTCTCCTGCCCCCTTCTCCCTTTCCCCCCTTGGCACTCCCCTCGCGCCCCGCCCCCCCCCCCCCTCCTTGCATATCCCCCGCCTCCGTTACTGTGCAGGGGAGGGGGGGGGAGGGAAAACTTTGCTTTCCCTCCCCCTTCCCCTTTTCCCTCCCCTCCCCCCTTCCCTCCCTCCTTTCTCTCTCTCCCCCTTCCTTCCCACCTCGCGTCCTTCATTTGCCTTCAGCAACATTTTTGGCGCGCTCTTGTTCCCCAGGAAAAGATTTATTGTCAACGGTCCCGGCCCCGGCCCGGTTATTTGGCAAAAGACCAAGAAGTTGATTCTGAAATTATTAAAAAGCTTTACTAGCCCGATTGATTGCGGCCTGTAGTTAAATAGAATACTTGGTTAATAATTTATTTGAGCAATCATCTTGCGCAAACTAGAGGGAAGGAGCTGGGGCCTCTGGCAGAGATTCCCAGAAAGCTTCCAACACGTTATCTAGAAGAACAAGAAGCTTTTGTCTGTAGTCGCTAAAGGCGACGTAATGCTGGCGCGCTATTTTTTCGCCGTGCTCATGGTAGTTTGCGGCCAGGGCGCGAACCTTGCGCAGCTGGCCGGCCCGCGGGGGCGGGGTGGTGACGGAGGGATCTGGAGGGGGCAGCGGCGGCCCCCCGGCGTTCTGCCAGAGAAAGGTCTCGCTGAGTTTGCGCAGGTGGAAAAGGCGGAGCGTTGCGGCGCGCTCGGGCGACGCAAACCCTGTGCGGGCCAGCGAGTCGGCCAGAAGCCGCTCGAGCAGCTCTGGGCGAGCAAGCCCCGCCACCGGGGGCGGTGACCCGGGAGGGCCCCGGAGCCCAGGGTAGCGCGCGGAAAACACGAAGCCGCCTGCCGCCGCTGTCTCTTTTGCATCGGGACCATCCTCGCGGGCCCAAAGCCGCCATTCGTCCAAGACCCGAGTGAGCAGGTAGACTTGCTGTGCGCCATCGTTGTTGGGCAGGCGGAGCCGCTGCAGGGGCAACGGCTGCTTGTACTGACGATCGTAATAGAATCGACTTGTTTTGTGAATCGCCGCCAATTCAAAGTGGTTGCTGAGATCTAGCCAATATCTGGCGGGCGTGCCGCCGCGGCGCAGCGTAACTCCAAACTGCAGTTTGCAGATGATCTCTGACCTAGGCATGGGGCACTGACTGAAAAGGCACAGCAGCAGCAAGTCTAGCAGATCCCGGTAGCGCGAGAGCCCTGGCTCTTGGCTGCGGGCCGCCTGCTGGACCAGCCCCTGCGCGAGGTCGCGCGCAGGCAAGGGCGTTCCGTACCGGGTCAAATAGCGACGCCCCGCCCAGTTGCGCGCGGCGGCCAGGTCCGCCAAGCTTACTGCGAGCTCTCTCTCCTTGGGGTGAAAGGATTGTTCCGTGTCGGCCAACATGCGCAGGTTCTTGATGGCTGCACTGAAAATCCGGGCGGCGCTTACTACCAGCGACGTACGCCGCTCCGCAGAAAGTCGCGACTGCCTCAGGCCGCCCGCGCCCCCACCGGCGCCACGCCGCCTTCTGTAATAGGCGGCGGTGGACAGGACCGGCCCGCGCAGGCTTGTCACCAAGAAAAGGCACCTTTCCCAGGACATATCCGGCTGTCTGGTCAAGTACTCGACCCGGGCCGGCAGTTGGCGGCGCAGGGTGGTGCGCCAGACGCCCTCTCTGGCACCAACAAAAACAAGACTTGACTCTAGCGAGGGCAGCCGGTGCCTTCTGACGCGGGGCTCAGCCGCTCGGCTCAGAAACCCCAAGAACGACAGGACAGCAATCTCTGCGCCTGCTACGGCGCGGGGCCCAGACCTGACCGGACCTACTCTTTCTGCTCGAAAGGGCCTACACAGAGCCTCTACATAAAAGCGTTGCATCTCATCCTCCAAGCGGTCCCCCACGCGCCTCGTCGGCAGCGAGCCCGGCACCACTGCCAGCAAGGGCCAAGGCATCCCTTTTCTTGCTTTCGGGGGAGGGAGGTGAGTAAGTAGAGAGTTTAAAGAATTTCAATTTTATTACAGCTTATCTCTGATGGCGGCCACGACTTGCTTGGGGATGTATAGTTTAGCGGGGCGCATGGGCTCGGGCAAGGCCTCTCGATCGAGGGTGCCTAGACGCTCTCTTCCTCCTAACAGATTCCAACGTTTTGCCCACGCAGTTTCGCTAATGTCTGAATTAGCCTTCAGTAAATCCACTGGGAAAATGCACCAGTTCCTCTCGAAGAAAGGCCCCCAGTACTCGGAGGAGAGTTCCTGTCCAGTTCTGTCCGGGGCGCCCGTGGCAAATTTCACGATTGCCAGGTCGCGCCTGCCGGGGAAGGGAGTGACTTCCTGCACGGCGAGTCTGTTCTGGAGGAAGTTCTGCAGAGAGATCAAGACTGCCGTTCGTTTGCTTCTGTTGCTTGGACCGCCATAGTACTCCAGTATATCACTGGTAAAGAGGTACTGGGAAGGCCAGTGGCCATATTTAAAGTCTTTGACCAGGAATCTGTAAGCATAGCGGACGTCTAGACGGTCGCTTTTCTGATACTTGGAATCCCTGGGGTGCGCCCAGCGGTCGGTAGGCGGGATGAGCTCGATTTCCTGCTCCTGTTCGCCCAGGCGCATTAGCCTTTGGACTTCTGCCCAATATTCGTTTTCTTGGTTGAATCCGAGCTTGACTTGCTCTAGCTCTTCCTCCGACAAGGGTGCCCAAGCGGTGTACTTTTGCCACCGATGGTTTTGGCGGTCTTGTTCGGTTGCAAACTCTTCCCAGAAGCGTCGCGGCTGGTTGTACCTTGTACCCCAGCGCAGAGCTACTTGCTGGAAACCCTGCACTTCAAAGCCCAGCACGGGGGGCGGGCCCCCGGCGGAAGTGCGGCGCCGAGCGGCGGCGGCGCGCTTAGCGCGTGGCGGTAAGTTTTGCACAGGGGTGTCGGGGTGTGTTTTCTTGTCCTCTTCCTCGTCGTCGTCGCGGCCGGGGTTGGAGCCTCCCTCCCCGCCGGGCGGAGCGCCGGCCGCCGTCTCTGCGGCGGCGCGCAGGCTGGCCGTGCCTCGGATAATGTCCCAGCCCCGCAGGTGCGACAGGGCCTCCAGGTCGGCCTCGCGCTTGCGCCGAGCGCTTTCGGGCAGGGGTTCGAGGGGCGTACCCTCTGGTGAGAACCGCTCAGTGAGCTCCTGGGCGGCCGGGCTGACCCGCACGGAGAAGTGTTTGCCGACAGAGTCGAAGCTCGCGTGCCACTGTGGCGGGCGCAAGACCAGGTCTATCCAGTTAACTAACTCGCGCCCCCTGCGTTCGAAGAAGATGGGGAGGATATAGGAATTTTGTACCGTGCGCAAAGTGTGCTGCGCGCCGCGCGCCAAGATGCCCAGGTCATCGGTCGAGAGCGAGGAATGGTACGCGGGGAAGGAGGGGATGTTGAGCAGGCCGGGCAGGTCGCTGGCCTCGAGGTCGTGCAGCATGGTCTCGCTGAGTGGACGTGTGGCCTTGGGGGTAAAATCGCGGGCCCAGTCCTTGTTGGCGGGGCCTATGCCCTTCTCCAGCCAATCCACTTTGCGGCCCCTGTCGGCGGTGATCCGGATCAACGGCGCGTAGTGCTGCAGGATAGAGCGGAAGAAGTTGGCCCATTCGGCGGGGCGCAGGGGGCGACGGCGCGAGGCCTCGTCGCTAGCCCAGTTGTCGTACGTCTTGTAGGCCAGCGCGCCGGGGAACAGTAGACGAGCAGCCGCGGGTTCGCCCGTGAGCCCCGTAAGTGCGGGCCAGACGCGTTGCTCGATATCGAGCAGACAGAAGTCTAGTAGGGAGGAGTAGCCGCTGGTGTGGCGGTCGCGCACAAAGCCGACGGGGGCCAGATCGGCGGGAAAATCGTCGGTGGGCCAGTCCTGCGGGCAGAGCGGGATTCGGAAGCCGCCGTGCTGGGTGCGCGTTTTGTTGTTGAGGGTGCTGAGCGCGAAGGGGTCGACCAGGCTGAGGCACCAGAAGCCCTTGCTGTCGCGCTGGAGCGACCTGTGCAGCTCGAGTTAGGCGAGAATGAAAGAGCGCGAGACCGGCGGAACGAGTGTGAGGCACAGCGCGGCCACGTACAAGGGGCGAAGCAGTCGTTCCCGCTGCTCCACGTAGTTGGCTCTGTTTAGGCCCAGGGAGCAGGCCCGGCAGTCCACCTCGTAGTGTGCTAGGTAATCGGCAATGGCTGCCGCCCGGAACACCTGAAGCTGCCACAGAGACCATGGCGCCCGGGCGGGGGAAACGTACTTGTTCTCGACCCCGGCGTAGTAAAGGGCCTGCCCTCGTAGGTTGCCCAGCCAAAAACGCGTTTGTCGCCAGGCGTCGTAGCCGCGCTGTGCACGCAGGCAATCGGACAGGTGCAGCAGGCTCTCAAGGTAGGCGCGTAGCGTAGCGGACTTGTAGAAGCGTGAGTAATAGTCGGCGAAGCTGGTGAGCAGGGTAGGGTCCCCCAGTGCTGCGGAAAGGTCCCGCACCGGCGGTCGCGGGTGGTTGCCCGCAAAGTTTACGAAACGGGCAACGTTGCGCAGGTGTTTTCTGATGGTGGCTGAGCTCAGCATTCGTCCCGCTCGCGCCGGGTTAAAGGGCCTGGATAGGTAGAGCTCTAGCTGTTCTAAGACCTGTACAACGTGGGGCTCCGTCGCGCACTCTGTCCAGGCGGAAACGGCGGGTGCAGCGCGCACTCCGTCTTCCCCTATGCCCTCCTCGTCCGGGCGGGGGTCGTCGCCGTCGTCCTCTTCTTCTGCTTCGTCCCCGCTCACGTTTATATGGCGCAGTCCACGGAACCCAGGCCACGCGCCTCGCCCCACCGACTCTTCTTCTGCCTCTTCGCCGTCGCCATATGTCCTCGCCCTCTGAGCAAGACATCTTTGTGCCTCAGGCCTTTAAGAACTTAAATCCTTTGGCACTGTCCTTTTTAAAAACTACGCTTTCTCCCCACACCCCCTCCTTCCCGCGCCCCCTTCCCGCCCCCCAATCGGAGTTCGCTGCCGATGCACCTGAAGCGGCCTCCCCCCCTCTCCAAAGGTGCTAGTTAGCTTTTAGAAAAAAGGCAAGTGGAGCAACTTTGGGGCTGGGCCATGCAAAGGAAAAAGGCGCAGACTGAAACCATGGTCGGCACTGAAGCAAAGAATACGCCGGCTGTCCGGCCACAGTCTGCAGCCCTCACAGAGCTGCTGAGCCGCCAAGTTTTCTTGGGAGGCGTTCCGGCGGGCGCCACCGAAGAGCAAATCCGGGGGGCCATAGCCGCCGCCAGCTCTGAAAGCTGCCGGCTCCGTCTTATTAGGCATCGTGGGCAGACACGGGGTTTTGAGTTTGCTACTTTCAGCAGCGCGGAGGGCGCGCAGCGACTGATAACCAAAGGTCTAACTTGTCTCGGCCGGACAATAGACTGTCGACCAGTCGAGTGGCAAGCGCCCGGTTGTGCAGGCCTGTACACCCGCAAACTTTACGTGGGTAATCTGCCCTCGGATGCCACGCTCGAAATGCTACAGCAATATTTTAGCACCTTTGGCCCTGTGATAAACGTACAGCTCAAGTTCTGCCGCGAGCGTCGCGCCTCCCACCGAGGTTTTTGTTTTGTTACTTACCGTCGGCTACAAGACGCACACACTTTTCTGTCGACTTCTCATGTGCTGCTCGGTCGTGTCCTGCGCGTGGCCAAAGCCTGGTTTGTCGCTGATCGCCGCAAACCCCTCGTGGCTTGCTGCGCGCCCTCGATGCCTCGAGAGACTTTAGTTTGGACACAACTTGTTTGGGTTCCCAACACAATCTGCGCCACAAGCAGCCCGGCAGGAGGCTGGCTTTCTTGGGCGCCAGTTGCCACCGCCGGACATTCTTCACCGGTTTAAAAATGCCAAGCGTCGGGATTTGTCTTTACTTTTAAAAAAAACAAAAGAAAAACATACACGCACTTGTTTGTTGGCAAGACTTGCCAGGCGCATACATACTAAAACGCGCCTATCTCTTTTTTATTCCTCGAGGAGGGGGGGCGCCCCCCCCCCTTCTTTGCCAAGTGATAAAGGGGGGGGGGCACCCCCCCCCCCTTTGACGCTGACAAAGGGGGGAGTGGCGCGCACTCCAGTGTTTTATCTACAAAAATTAGATGCATTTGTGCTCCGGATGCTTTGGAATTGTTTGGGGGCGGGGGGGGGGGAGGGGAAGGGGAAGGAGAAAAGAGAGAAGGAGAGAGAGAAAAGATCTGAACCGTCGGGCCCGGCTTTTTTAAAATCCCAGCCGGGTCCATTTTTTAGCTCAAAAGTGCGCGGTCGCGCAACCAGTGCGCACTTTTTTTTGCGTTGTTGCGCAGAGCTCATAATTCGGGGCAGGACTAACCTTGGAACAGCAGCCCAGGCGAGACTGGGCTAGAGACAGTTGCTAGGCAGGTGGCGGGGGTAGTGGGTAGGCTGCAGTTTGCTGTCCCAGGCAAAGTACTGGCAGTTGAGGGAGGGGTTTAGAGACCATGCGGATAGGTCTTGGTCGAAGGCGGCGGCGCCCATAAACATGGCATTGGCGCGCCGAAGCGAAGGTAGTTTCCATGACTTCAAGGGCTGATTGAAGCTTGTGGCCTGAGACAACATGGCGGAGGCGTCTATCAGGTTTGCCAAAGACCAGTTTGCCAAGGGGCTGTTGAAGCTTTCGGCTTGCAAAAAAGCCCCTGTGGCGTCGAGTACGCGGGTCGTGTCCCAGGCGCTCAGGTCTTGGTTGAACTTGGTAGCTTTAGCAAACACGCCGCGTAGAGTAGTCACCCCCGAGATATCCCACTGCCCAATAGCGCCGCTGTTAAGGTTTCGTGCCAGAGAAAAGGAATGGTCCAGCGAGGTCAACTTGTAGGTGGCCGGCGGGGGGTACGGGGGGAGAGAAGTAAGCTGTGTGCAGTTGTAGAAGTGCTGGCCGCTCTGGGGGTTTAGCATGAGGTTGCCCCAACTTTCGATGGCGAGGAGGGAGTCGCGTGTGGTCTGCGCCGCATTTGCCATAGTCCAGCCGGTGAGATCGGCAAATGTTGTGACGGAGACGATTCCGTCGGTTTGGTATTCATGAGCGCAAGGGTTGGGCAGAGTGGGGCAGGGGGCAGGCGTGCTATTATCCCCCCAGTTAACGGGCGCGGACTTGAGGACCCCTACCATTGCCGGAAGCTCTAGGGTTTGGCCAGCCCGCACTCGCCAGGTAGAGGCAAAGGCGACGAGCTCATCGGCACTGGGCTCCTGCCCGGAGACGACAGACGCGATGGTGGCCAAGACAGAAATCATTAACGTGTTTGTAATTCACTCAAGAGTGGGGAGAGAGGGTAAGAAGGCGGGAAGGGGATGGGGGGGGGGAGAGGGGGGGGGGGGGGAGGAGAGACGGAGGGGAAAGAAATGTGTTAGGGCAGGCCTTTCCTCATTTCTCCCTTTATCTTCCCCCCCCTCCTCCCCACCCACCCCCTCTTTTCTTCTTCTTTTGTATGTAACATACAACGTAAAACCCTTGTGTGCGCCTCTTTTCTCTGTCTCTTTCTCTCTCACTCTCTCTCTCTCTCTGGTGCTGAAGGCAGATGAGCTCCGTAGGGAATGTTGATGATGGCGACGACGGATTCTTTTGTGACAACAAGTCTATTACAGGCACGGTTTTCAGCACTAGAACCATAGACTCTAGGCTGGGAGGGGCAACTGCGTCGGATTATATCGTTTCCTGGCGGGAAGATGATGAACTCGAAGTCAAAAGCACATTCACTTTGCAATCGCTGCGGATGGATCTGCTCGGCGACAGCCTAAGCCAGAGCGAAGGACCGCGTGCCTCCATATGCGTCTCGTATCGGGACTACCGCTGCAAAACTTGGGTATGGTAGGCAGAGCGGTCGTGGGGCTTTGAAGTTTTAATGATATTTTTGATATTTTGTTCTGACTTCGTCATCACAAAACATCGATGACCATTATTTTTTTCCAAAATAAAAAAACGATGTTTTAGAATATAAACGAAGTGTTATAGCAAAATTCGCAGGCGAATTTTTTTTAAGCGAGAATGCGAAGCATGAAGCGCCATTCTAAAATATCAAAGGTAAGACCCCCGCGGGTTTATAGAAATAAAAGCGGGAGGCCGTATATTATCCAGAAGGGTAAAAAATATTATCTTAATTTCGGTAAGAAAACAAATGATATGAGCACACTTCAAATTGTTAAATTTTTTATAAAATACTTAAGCAGACCAAAAGCAAAGAAAAAAACAAAGAAGGAAGACTTAAGAAAAGTCCAGAGCCTGTCAGAGATTTGGCATAATATATTGATATTGAACTGGTGGTAATGCTTGTATCCTATTTTTTCTGTCTTCTTCATATTTTACATCTTCTATGAGTTTTTGCTCCTTCTTAGTTCTCTGGCTTTTTGTTCTTGTCGTTCATTAATATCCGCTACTCTTTTAGGTTCCCTATCCATTATCTCTTGTCTTTCCTTAGCATCTGCTATGTCTTTTCTTTCTTGCCTCTTCTTCTCCTCGTCTAAATCCTCCCGTGCCTTTCTTTCCTTTTTCTCTATGGTTTCAATACCTTCATACTTTTTCTTTCTGAGTTTGTCTAAGTGGTCTTGAATTGCTGTTCTCGTATTCTGCTCACCACAGCAGGGACAGCCACAAGAACAACAGGCACAGCCAGATGTAAAAGTTAAGCCAAATCAAGAATTTGAAGAAAATAAAAAATTAATCATAAAGTCTGGAGTTTTTACTCAAGCAGATATAGATAAATGGGAACCTAGTAAAATACCAAGTATTGCGGAAAGAATAAAACGATTTCAAGAACAAAAACTGACAATAGTCGATATGAAAAAAGTACTCGGTGAGCAAGAAAATTCAAAAAAAAATTAGGAAATAAATTAGAGGAGGCTAAATACAAAGCAATGTTAAAGAATGGATTGTCGAATAGTAATATTGAGAAAAAACTTACTATTAAAATTTTTGGTGAAGCATTAAGGGAAAAACTTAAAAATGAAGGCCACGATGTTAAAGGTTGGAACCAAAGGGCATCATGGATAATAGACAAAATTGTAGAACATAAAATAGATGTAGGACAAAAGAAGGACGAAGTAAAAAAGAAATTGGCTGAATATTTGGGATTACAAACGGGAACTGGTTTAGAAGATTTGATTAATAAAGTGTTTTCCGTAGAAAACATTAAAAAGTATTTATCACGAAAAGTATGGACACATTCAATGAGAAAAAAAGATTATGCTAATGCTCTTATAAATAAATGTAGAAATGAGCAACAGCAACCAGACTCCAACGTAGTTGAAGATGCGACCTTCGGTCAGCATGCGTCCTTCGGACAGCAACCACAGCAATCGGAGCCACAGCAACCGGAGCCACAGCAACCGGAGCCAAAGCAACCAGAGCCAAAGCAACCAGAGCCACACAAGCAAAGCGTTGTGACGGGGCAAAGCCCCTCGCAACCAGAGCCACAACCAGAGCCACAGCCAGAAGAGCGAAGCGATTTGGAGGGGCTTGTCCCCTCACAACCAGAGCCACAACAAGATGAGCCACAGCAACAGCAAGATGGAGAGGGACGGGGACTAATGACTAATGAAATAGACGACATAATGAAAAAATATGGATGGTATCTCGGAGCGATAGCCAGTGATGAAATCTACAAGTTGAAGCCCGGAAGCAGAAAGCGATACGGATTTATTATGAACTTAGATAATCATAATCAAAAAGGGTCTCATTGGATCGCCGTATGGATAAGTCTAGATAAAGACAGGAGTGTTGAAGTGTATGACCCTTTAGCACTTTACGAGCCGACTGAAGACTTCCAACAACAAATGAAACAACTAATTGACCGAAGCCACCCCAGCACTTATCTATTAATGAAAGTTAATCAAGTAAAACAACAATCAAACACCTCAGACACGTGCGGATGGCATAGTATGAGATTTTTAATGGAAAGAGCGAAAGGTATTAAATTCAAATTTGCCAGTGGTTTCACAGACCTAAAAGAAGACGAAGCAGAAAAGTTAAAAGCACAGAATGGGTATGGCTTTGACACCTTTTTGTAAAAAATATTATCTATAATAATATATCATGGACTACAAAGGTGGTAGGTCAAGTTCCATCTATTACATAAATAGTAAAAATAAGATAACTGGCACAGACAGCGACTTTACACACGAAGTCAATATGAAGGGGTTAGACAATCCCACACATTGTAAAATTCTTCATGTCTATGTTCCAAAATCTTATTATTCAGTTGCCTCTCCATATAATACTTTTACATTATCCGAAGACGGGTACGAGGCTTTAATTACAATACCTGAGGGAAACTACACAATGAACAACTTAAAAAATAAACTGGCCGAGGTACTGACGACAGAAAGTCCAAATGACTATACTTATGTTGTCTCAAGCAACAATACAAACACAGAAGCGGAGGATGGCAAATTAACATTCAGTGTTTCAAATAACGGAGGTATTCAACCGCGGTTTATATTTGATGCTGATACACGTATTCACGAGGTAATGGGGTTTGATAGAAACTCAACATATTTCTTCGCTAATGATTTTATTAAATCACCAAATGTAATTATTTTAACTGGTGAAAAAACTCTGTATCTTCAATCTGATTTGGTGAATGAAGGTGATAATCATGTGCTTCAAGAAATATACACTGCCAACGAAATTCCCTTTGGGTCTGTTACCTATGATGGAAGCGGGTCTGAGTATGGTAAAACATTGTCAGCTAATTCAAACAATGTGTTTAGGTTTTACCTGACGGACGAAAATGAGCAAGCAATAAATCTTAATGGTTTGGGAATAGTTATGACATTACTGGTTTATCGTGAAACTAATTATTTTAGTTTATTTAATTCATTCTTTAATCTGTTAAAGGCTAGATAATTAATTTAGAATTATTTTTTTTCTATAAATATATTTCGTGTATTAATCAACTTACACCACTTCAAAAACAAAACAAAAATGCCTGTCCAATACGGAGGAGAACTTACTCATAGCCAAAGCGAACTTATTCGCGGTAAGTATTCACTTAACAAACTTACTGCTCGCGAAAGTCTTGCGACTGTTACGATTAGCAGTGTTGGAGGAACTGAATCAACTTTTGAAATTCCTACTCGTCCTTTGAACCTTGCGAGGTCTGTGTTGCGATTTACCTACACACCAGATTGGGGAGGTAATTCTGGAAGATACAACCGAATTCCAATGGACTGCCTTTCAATGATGAAGACAATTAAACTGCGAAGCCGAAGCGGTCAGTATCTGTGTAATCTTCAACATGTGGGAAATTACACTAAGATGATTTGGAAACCCGAAATTTCTTATGATAGATTTATGGCATTGGATAACCACGGGGCAGGGTCTGGTTATGGGTCTATGCTTCAAACGTGTAATGTATCGAATGATATTCAAGCATCGCCTGCTGTTAGAGGAGCAATTGATGATGTTTATACCTTTCAACTCGATGATGTTAAGGCTGCTTTCACCGCCATTGGTGATACAAAGGCTGCAGATCAATCAGCCAACATTGTCGCTCGTGTAAACGAAATGCTTACGACCCTCGAAACTAGAATTCTAAATTACGTAGCACAGCCACCTATCACAGCCCGCCGTCATAATGATGCACTTATTGCGAATGGAACTGGCGCTCCTAGTGTAGTTAATGTTTTTTATGAGGAGGCTAAGTATTTTGAAGGAGGAAGCAATAATGGGGATGATCCCGTTATCAATGTGTCTATTCCTCTAGGCATGCTTTTCGGAACAATTTTTGAAATTGATAAGACTATTGGTTTTAATAAAATTCTTGATTTGAGGATTGTGTGGGAGGGAACACAGAAAACCATATTTTATGGAACTGATGCCTTGAGTGTTGGAGCAGGAGCGACTGCCACCGCACAATCCGCAAATATTACCAACCTTAACTTATTTTTCGCTGTTGAAACCGACCCTAATGTTATCTTGGGAGTTCAACAAAAGATTGCTGATGAGGGCTTTTCATTCAAGACTGAATACCCTATCTCTTGGAAAACCAATCTTGCGGCAGGCACTCAGTCATTTGTTTTGAAAATGAACCGCTCGCAGGGTGAGAGAATTTGCCAAATTTACACTAGCGGGTTTAATAATACCGAAACTTCAAATACCGCATTTGATTGCGATAACCGAGCACAAGATAAGATTGTTGATTACTACACTACTTTGGATAGTAATAGAATTCAGCAGTTTGATATCAAATGCGATAAGGATGAGGATTATATGCTTTTGTAGGAAAAATTAAGGGCTCTGCTATTTTGAACTCTAATGTGTATAAATATAACTGGTTCCATGTTGATTTCTGGGACCACAACCGCCCACTTTATGACAAGAGAGAAGAAGAGGGATATGAAGTGGCAGGTCTGTCTTTAGACAAAGAACGGCGGTATGAATGGAGTGCGACTGCAAAGCAATTGAATTATTATACTTACGCTATTCTTCAGAGGACTATCGTTGTGAAGGGAATTGAAATCCTTATGTCGTAGATATTTATAAACTTTGTAAAACTAATAAAAAAGAAAAAGAAAATTAATTTTTTTGTTTTATATACAAGAAATGACGACCCACCAGAAAAATTTAATTGCACAAAATCCGGACGAAAAGTTTGTAAATGCCAAAGTTGGATATGATGGACACATTGAAACTAATCAAATGAAGACCGCTTTTGGTGAAACCCTAACCAGTTCCTTAACACCTGTATTACAGGAAATCTTTCCATATACCATTAATACACGGATATGGTCATTAATTCAGACAAATGCGATTGTTTCATTTAATAATAATATGGCGGAATTAAAAACGACTGCTAATGCTACCGCTGATGCCTGTATGGAAAGCAAAAGAAAAATAAAATATCGCACTGGTATGGGTGTTGTAGCCCGCTTCACTGCTTTATGGACAACAGACGAAACCGAAGATTATTATTCGTGGATAGGTATCGGAGATAATGCTTTACTTAATGGTTTCTACTTTTACAAGACTAGAGATGAAGGAATGATTATTCTACATTGCATTGGAGGAAACCCAAACGCATTTTATCAAACATACTGGGATGACCCGTGCGACGGAACAGGAGATATGCCAGTATTAGACTGGACGAAGGGAAATGTATTTCAAATTCAATTTCAATACTTAGGCTTTGGTGCTATTAAGTTTTCTATTGAAAATCCAAAGACAGGCGAATTTCAGTTAGTCCATACGATTAAGTATGCGAATGCCAACACGGGTGTCAGTCTGCGGAATACTACATTGCCATTTGTAGCACGAATTGTTAATAATAATGTGGGAGGTGGAATACAAGACTGAAGACAGCCAGTTGTAGTTTGTTTGTTGAGGGAACCAACACTATTAATACAAGTATTACAAATACGGCGGAAGGGAGTGAAGCAGGTAATATAACTGAAAGCCCCATTTTAAGTATCAGGAATAAAGCACAATACAATAATAGCCTAACCAACTATTCAAATGTCTTTCCATCTTTGATAAGTATTACAAATGAAGATAGTAAGTCTAATATTGTAAGAATGGTATTGAACGGAACACTGAAAGGAGCGGGTTTTGCCGATGTAGATGCCAAAACTTCAATTGTAGATACAGACACAAAAGCAACTGCTATCGCAAACGGAACAACACTTTTTAAGATTTATGTTAATGCTACCTCAACTCAACAAATTAATCTAAGAACCTACGATATTCAATTAACCCCGAACGATGTTTTTTTGACATTCACACAAAAGTCCGTGTCGGCAGGCGGGTCAGATAATATTAATGTTATTGCTAACTTTATAGAGGACCACTAAAGAACAAACAAAAATGAA
This sequence comes from Paulinella micropora, assembly GCA_019918135.1. Taxonomy (NCBI): domain Eukaryota; phylum Cercozoa; class Imbricatea; order Euglyphida; family Paulinellidae; genus Paulinella; species Paulinella micropora. The sequence goes on from WBZZ01001384.1 coordinate 86,708, forward strand.
TGATTTGACTTACTTTACTTTATTTTTTGGTATCTTTCTTTTACAACCCGAATAACATCGCTCGCTTTCCTTAATATACATCCTTCTTCTGTACATACTTCGTCTGTAGCAGTCGCCGTATCACCTACGGATGTAGCATTCGCTATTTCTTCACCTACATTCGCCTTTATTTCGGTACTTCCAGTCTCTTTTAAATTAGTCGCTGTAAAAGGTGTGCTTTCTTCTTTGTCCGTTATGGTCTCCAATGGAATAACTAAAACTGTCGTCCCTTGGCTTGTATTGCTCATAGAAAGAAACAATGTCAGGCTTAGTCCATTTAATTGTTCGTTTTTTTATTTCGCTGTCGATTTCCATTTTTCAATTTCATTCAAGTAGTCTTGTTGGTATTCAGGTCAGTCATGATATATATAAAGATTTAAAAAAATCTTTTAGCAAAATAATTTTATTGTAAATATTTTTTTACTTCATTTTAATGTCTGTAAATTTCTCAAACCACGGCTGTTTCATAACCCATTCAAGATATGGCTTATCAATGGTAGCAATATCTGAAACCTTCTTCCCGCGATACTTACCAAACGGGAAAACATCGGTTGGCTTTCCTTCTCTACTTTTTTCAATTACCTTAATTTCTTCATCAATCATCTGTTGGACATCTCTTACTAAAAAGAATTTCTTATTCTTCTCAATTGAAAGTCGTCCAAATTTTTTAGATAGTCTGGCGAGGGTGGTCATCGGTCTATATATAGACTGGTAAAAAATTTCATGGAAAAAATTAATTATTTAATATTTGATATTTTGTTTTGACTTCGTCATCACAAAACATCGTTTTATACTTTAATAGCCGACGATGTTTGAGAATAAGCGAGAGTGCGTAGCACGAAGCGCAATTCTCAAATATCATTAATATCCAAAAGGTCTAGTTTCAATCGCATTCTCTACAATTCCGATAACTTGTCTTTTCGTATATGTAAAACTAAATATTCGCTTGTTATTTTTTTCTTTTGTTTGTCTCGCGTTATCTTGTTGTTTTCTATTATAACTCCTTTTCCAGACTTCTCAATTCGCTTAGCAATCCGTAATTCTTCATCAGTCTCCAACAATTTAGTCAGTTCATTTTTACCATTCTCAAATAATTCAGTGTTCGTAATACCTAGCCCGCAACTTATCACACTTAACATATTCGGTAAATTCAATGCTTTTTTCGTTTCATAGTTCATACTAAATCCTTTTACTTTCATACTGGCTTTACCATTATCTAATAAGTATCCATAACATTTTGGCTCACCCCACAAAGGTTTTTATTTTCGCTCCTTTTAATTCATCAGTCCAATCTCCCAGTAAATCGCCTGTCTCTACATCTGCCTGATTAATTTCTTTGTTTGTCGTATTATTACGCTGTCTGTGTCATGATACAATATCATATTACCTAATCTGTCCATCATATTGTAAAGTCTCATTCTCGCGTGGCATGTAGTAAATAAAGCAACTACAATATTTGTTTTAATCGGGTCGCTCACCGCGTCCTGTTTTAAGTCATAACTGGCTTCTACAATTTGGTCGTTAATTATGTTAATATTTATATTATCGACTGATTTATCGTTCAATAGTTTATATAAGGTTTCTTCATCCTTTATCATTTTGTTCTGTGTTTTATTTTGTGTCCAAACTTCCCCCATAAAGAGTTCAAGCACAACTTAGCCACTGCTCTCCGTCCTTCGTTTTTGAATATTTTGCTTTCATCCATCTTTACACCCATTTTAACTTCCATGCTGTTTATGTAATTTTGCTTTTCTGCTTCCGTATTGCATCCCGCGGGGTATCCACTGGACTCTTGTTTTACTTTCAAGAATGTCTTTATGTATTCTTTGAATAGGCTACTGCTTTGTTCTTTCCAGTGCCATACTTCATATACTTTTATTAACTTATACCCTTTGTCTAAGGCCTTGTAAATTTCTGGAGTTGCCCATGTGCCCGTTATTGCTCGTTCTTTATCAGTGTGCTTACATTCGCCGTGTTGCTCGGTCATTCCGCACTTATCGCATAAGTAATACATCATCTTACCTCTATCCGCCTTCGGTAAGACTGGGTGTAGTAAGCCTCTCGGAGGTAGCATCTTAACCTTAGCCACTCCGAAATATTCTCTGTTTATAATTTTATTTTTCATCTCGTTTCTTTCCTCCTCGTTGCTTGGTCTAATAATTATATGGTGCCCGCTTGGATAAAGGTCGTAATACATCACGGTTGGATAAAGTGTGCATATGTCAATATATTTCGCATACTCGTTATCATGTCGTGATTTCCAATATAATTTCAGAGCATTCACTCTACCTCCAAAGATTGCCTCTCGTGGGTTTAGTCCTTCTTGTTCAGTAATTCGTTCGTTTGTATCCTCTGCCAGTCTTTCACTGGTTTTCATCAGGCTCCATTCGCATTCCCAGATACTTATTACTTTCGCTTGTTCGTTAAGTTGTTTTTCTCTTCTCATTGTTTCCTTGTATAGTTCGCCCATTGTCTTATTCTTCTTCACATTCAAAGCATTGCTATTCCAACACTTATCACATCCGTGCCAATGACACCCGTAAAACTCATAAGCGGTTTTGTTTTTCTCATCCCAGCCATCTACATACACACGAGATTGACCGAGTTGAAACATTTTTTCACCTCCGTTGAATGCGTGTTTAATATCAGTTTTATCTAACCTGCTTCTGTATGCTAACCATTCTACACAAGCCCTAGAAGTCATCCTGTTTTGCTTTTCCGCTTTCAATATCGCAATTGAATTCTCTAGCATAAACTTAGCACGATACAGAGCCATAACACAACTCGCGATAGTTGTATATTGAAAAGGGTCAATACCAAACTCTAGGAACTGATTTCTAAAATCTATACAACCCTTCCTCAGTATATCAACATCTCAATGACAATACTCTGCGATTTCCTTCGCCATATCAAATTGGTTATGTGCTTTCACTTGTTCGTCATACCATTCAAGAAATTCCTTTCGTTTATCTCCTCGCATCGTGTCGTAGCCGTAATGTTTCGTATGGGGCATTACCCCAACATAGTTTCTATTTTTCGCCGTTGAAGAAGTGAGGGAAGAAACCTTTCTTAAGTTCCGTAAGCCCGAATGTCTTTGGAAAGTCTGACAATGGCATCGTAAGAAAACTTAGGCTGTCTATAATTTAAAAGCGATACTTCTTAAGTGTCATTATCATAATCTTACCTCCTTCATAAATTACAAATGGAGTTTGACCATTATCAACCAACCACTTAAGAATAAACTGACAATCATAACCGCGGGCATTGTGTGTGATAAATGTAAATCCGCTGTGCTTAGTGTCAAAAACCCACTTACAGAAATCTTGAATGTTCTTGTGAATTACTGGCAGTTCCTTCGCATCGTAATACTGGCTTTCAGCATGATTAACAATATGCTCGCCTGTGCCCTGTGTCGCTTCAAAATCAAAGAATATGTATTGCTCTGACGGCGGTAAGATTTCTTTTTGGACTATTTCACATTGGTGTTCAAGCGGTTTCACTAGTTTGCAATTTCGGCATTTCGCATATCCGCATTTGTGCTCATCCTTCTTTCTGTAATCAAGACCGCACGATTTACAGTTCGCTTTAACATCGCAGTTTGTTGTCATGTGATTATTAAAGCATTCAGTGTTTGGAAACTTTCTATTACAATTCTCACATTCTTTCCACAGGTCTTGTCATTTATTCCCTTACAGCCCTTGGTTTCACAGATACTACATTTGGCTTCACAGGCATGTCTTTCCTTATACACTCTTAGACATAACTCACAGAAATTCTTTTTTCCTAGCATAGACTTCATGTTAGTTATAGCATCGTAGTGTCATTCAGTCTTTAGAATGTAAAGGTTAGACAGCCGTTCGCCGTTCGCATCAAGTACATCTGTTTTATAAACGATTTTGTCAGGGAATTCAACAATAACCAGATTGTATTTAATGTGATTAGCGAATGTATTAATTTCTGGTATCCCACACACATCCTTAATGACTTTCGCTTCATCGTGTAAAGCCTCTGCCATTTCCTGCTGTATCTTTCGTCCTCACATAATTTGTGAGTATTTTTGATGTTTTTTAATTTTTGCTTTGACTACAACGATTGCTCGTGCTATTAAGCATAAGTTATCGCTGTTTGTAATACAGATTACTCCTTTCTTTCTGTATATATCCAATGTGTTCAAAACCTGTAGCCTTGTCCCGCCCGTCTGCATTTTAACAGATTTTAACACAAACTTTAATTTATCAAAGTTTATTCCGTTCTCGTCCATGTAAAGAATTTCGTTGCTTTGAAATATTGCTGACAATCTTTCTAAAACTTTTTGAAACCGAGATTTGATTAACTTTGTGTAAGCCTGTTGATAACTTTCCATAGTAATCCACAAACTCAATACCTAGGCTAACCTTATCTGCGGGTGATTGTCATCTTACAAAATCGTTCAATACAATCTCAATAAATCTTATCACATCGCGCATCGTAAATAATAGGAAGTCAGCGTAAATTACCTTTTCTTGGCGCGGGAGCGGGAGAGGGGGCAGGGGCGCGCTTCGCCGGTGTGCAAAAAAGAATTAAAAAAATCCAGGACAAAGTTGTAATCTTGGCACTGAGCTCAGGGGAGAGAGGAAGGGGCCGGGGGCGTCAAGAAAGTGCAAGAAAAGTCCACGCTGAATTAGAACTCGACAAGGCATTACGACTTGACAATTGAAACAGCACCCTCAGGCTGCCGCGGCATCCGGCCCACGTTATGTTGCTGCGGTAGCCTATGCTAGAACCCTAGCCGGCACCGTCTGTGCTCTGCTCGCGCGCCATGAGAGTACAAAAAAGAATACGTTACATCAAAGCTCGATGGCCTTACACCTGGGGGTCACTGAAAACTAGAAGCGGAGCACCGTGCTCCGGCACGACCCTGCGGTGGATGGTACTGCCCTCATGGTCAATGTGCCAGGACAAGGGGCTCACTACCCCGACTGCGCCCTGCCCGTGCCATGGCTCGGCTACCGTGCGCAAGGTCAGAAAAATATGAAAAGATCTGCGGAAAATTTCCACTTTTCATATTTCCGCAGATATTTCCGCATATCTTGCAGAGGGAAGAGGCAGGGGCGCGCTAAGAACGTACAAAAAAGAAATTTAAAAAAATCCCTGACAAAGCTTTAATATTGGACGGAAAAAAGCGCATCCCGCCCCCTTCTCCCCGCCCCCCTTTCTCTTCCTCCCTTTTCCCATCCCCCCGTCTGTTCCCTTTGTTGTCGGGCAAAAAAAAATTGTTTTCCACTGCATATTTTCCTGACCTTGCGCACAGTGGCCGAGCCATGGCACTGGCAGGGCGCCGTCGGGGCCGGCCGGGGCTTTTGTCCTCCTAGCGCATTGACCACGAGGAAAAATATGAAAAGTGGAAAAAAATTTGGAACGCGTTTGCACGCGCAAACAAGGGACGAAAGGAGGTGAAAAAGGGGGAAGATAAATTAATCCTCCCCCGACCCCTTCCTCTCTTAGTTTTCAGTGCCAAGATTACTTTGTCATGGATTTTTTTTAAGTTTTTGTACATCTCTTAGCGCGCCCCTACCCCTCTCCCTTCCCTCTCCCACTCCCTGTTCTCAGAAGGGGGCCTAAGACAATTCGTGCTCTCCCCCTCCCCTGCTCGGCCGGGTCGGTGGCCTGGTCAAAGGCGTTTTCCGCGTCCCAGAGGAACAGGAACTTGGGCACCCGTTTGAGGCACAGCGCGCCCTGCGACAGCGGGTCGAAACTCGCGCGGATCGAGAACCCCACGCTCGCCACGGCGCCGGGGCGCACACAGCGGCTGGCCTGCTCGTCCGTCATGACCGGGTGGCCGGGCGCGCGCATGTCGCGGATGTACAGCTCGTTGAACTTGTAGCCCCCCGATGCGTCCTGGGGTCCTGGCTTCTTCTTGGAGCCCCAGCTGCGCTGGCCGGCATTCACGAAAGTGTTGACGTTGGAGAATGAGTAGTTGGCCTGCGTCTGCAGCACCAGCGCCGGCGCTTCGTTAAGCTGCGAGTCCGCCTTCTTGAAGTAGCAGCCGCTCTTCACGTAGCGCGTCAGCCCCTTGCGCTCTTCGGGGGTCTTGGCCGAGAACTCTTCGCCCTTGCTCCGCAGCAGCACCTCGCGGAACTTGGTGCGCACGGCCTCCGGGTACGTGCCGTCGGCGTTCTTGCTGGCCCCCAGGTCCAGCGCGATGTCCTTGAGCTTGTTGCTCACGCACGGCATGACCTGGCACAACAGCGTGGCCTTCTGGCCGTCCCCGAGCGCGTCCAGCACGCAGAAGACGGGCAGGAACTCGAGCCACAGGTCGAACACCACGGCGAGCGCGCCCACCTCGTACACTTGGCCGCGCGAAGAAGCTACCTTCGCCGGCGGCGCCGCCTTGGACGCGCGGGCGCTCACCATGAAGCTGCGTTGCACGCGTTCGGGCTTCACGCTGTCTCCCAGGGGATCCGTGTTGTACCTGTGCGCAAAGTCCTCGGGGTCGCGGTACGAGCCGTAGCAGAGCCGCCCATAGGTGGCCTTCTCCGCCTCCGTCGCGTGGCTAGAAAAGAAGAGCTTGCAGCCCCGCCGATCACGCCTGCTGGGGTTGCCAGCAGGTAGCCCTTCTTGAACAGCCTGCCGGACTGCGGATCGGCACGGAACTTGAGGGACACGATTTCCTTGTTCGCGTCCTTGTACGACGCCTCTTTCTTGAGCTGGTAGATTTCGCTCGGCGGGGGCAGGAAGCGCACGAGTTCGACCCAGCCGCGGCCCGTGGCGGGGGAGTGAACTCGCACGAGCGTGTACTGCAGCAAGAAGCTGGTGTCCACGAACGATTGCCAGAAGCCGCTGTGCAGCGTTTTGTACACCTTGTCGAGCCCCGCAAAGAGCTCGTCGGGCACCTCGCCGAGCGGGACCAGGCCCTCGAGGTTGGTTGTCGGCTCCAGGCTGCGCCGCAACAGTTCGGGTACCCAGTTTTCCGGCGTCAGGTTACCAAAGAAGCGGCCGGCTGGCTCGGCGGCGGCCTCCGTGCAGACGCGCTTCGATTCGGCGTCCCACTCCGAGGCCTCTTCCCCCTTGTCGTGGCGGGCCTTCTTGGCCTTGCCGCTCTGTTCCTTGGCTGCGCGTTTGCTCATGAAAAGGAACGATTTTCTGCACGAAGCCGCGCCCTCTGGCGCGCGAACAGAAGGGGGGGGGGTTGGGTGCGAATCTCTTGCGCGGCCCCCCCCCCCCCCCGCGACAATGCCTTTTTTTTCTCGTTGGTTGGCGGCCCCCTCCATTTCTTCCTTCTTTCTAATCCCCCCCCCCCCCGGGCGGGGGGGGGGGCGGGTGAGAGGAACAAGAGGGTTGGAGGAGTATTGGAGCTCTAAAAATAACAAATTGAGACCTGCTTTTCCTTTTCTCAAAAAAATGTGGCTAGCCATGGCCTTAGCGTTGACATCCGTTGCGCAGGCAGTCTGCGAGGTCCGGCGGGTCGAAACCCATTTGCACAAGGACACCAAAATATTTATACAAAAAGCTAGCTGCCGCGGGTCCCTGCGTTGCGACCATGGTTGGCACCCACTGATCAAAGCAGGCGTGGAGGACCCGAACCAAAACTTTTGGGGGACGGACCGGCTGTACAGGGTGCGCTTTCCCTTGGTTGACATATTCGGCAACATAACGTATCGGCTCAGTGGGCATCAGTCAAAACCGCCGTTTACGATCGAAGTAATGTGCAACAACTCTGTTCATAACAGAGCCGAGATTCCCTATGAAGCAGATTTCAAATTCGTGTTTGAAGGCATTTCCTTCTTCAATACGCTTTTCGCTTTCACAGGTCTTTTTTGTATCTTCTCGGCGTTCTGTCTCGTGGCCTTTTGCTCGCTAGCGTGGGAGTATCTGACAAGTAATACCGAAAGAAGTCGGCGCGAACTGACAAGTTATACCGAAAAAAGTTGGGGCGGACTGATTTACGACTTTGGGCAATCTTTCTTCCTCCTCCTGGTGTTGTGGCTAGTGTTTTTAATAACTGTGATCGCCCTCGCGGCAATAAGACACAAGAAATACAAAGGAGCAACATTCACCGTCCTCTGAGATATGTTTGTGGGGGAAGGACGACCATCAAAAGTTTTGGGCGGCGAAAGAACAAACGAAGAAAAAGGGGGGGGGGGGGAAGGGTGCTTTTTTTTGGGGGGGGGGGGGGCGTTTTCTGGGGTGTGTGGCTTTGAAGTATTCTAAATTAAATTATTTTTGCCAAAGACCGAAAAAGCAAAAAAAAAAAAAAAAAAAAAAAAAAAAAAAAAAACAGAACATGCGGCTAGCCCTCTCCGTGCTAACGATCTTAGCCCTGACATCAATCGTCGCGCAGGCGGTCTGCGTGGTCCAGCAAGCCAACAGCTACGTACACAAGGACAACAAGATGTTCGGGACGATGCAGAAGGCTAGCTGCCGGGGGTCCCTGCGTTGCGATCACGACTGGCACCAACTTCTGTGGACATTTGTTGACGGGCCCAAACATCGCCAGGATACTATGGCGGACCGGCGGTACAGAATACGCTTTCCCTTGGTAGAAATATTCGGCAACATATCGTACCGGCACAACGGGTATAAATACGAGTCTGAACCGCCGTTTGCGATTGAGATCAAGTGCAACAACTCGGTTGATATACATAACCGAGCCGAGATTCCTTATCAGGCGGATTTCAAATTCGTGTTTGAAGAAAAACTTGCCTACGACGGACTGGTGGCTGGTACGGTTCTGGTGAGTACCTGTTCGGCCGTGCTGCTCTTTTCGTGTTGCTGGAAGTGGGGGATATAATAAGCGTAAGCATCCCGCAGATTCAATGTGCGGCCGGCTAGGTGCCGTGTGCGATCCGATTGCGGCACGTTGGTGGTGTTTACTCGTGCTCGTGTGGCTAGCGTTTTTAATAACTGTCATCGTCCTCGCGGCCCAGAGGAATACAAGCTGGAAGGGCGCCTCATTTACGCTCTCCTAAGATTAGTTCAGGCCGCGCAAAGAGAAATAGCGAGAGAGAGAAATAAGCGAGAAATAGCAGGGACCAAAAAAAAAGGTGAGCGAAGTTGGCAAAAGAAATGTTTTTAAGGAGGGAGGGGGGGGGCCCACGAACGCCAAGAGGCCCAACAAACATCGTGCGACAGGGGGGGGGCCGGCCGCGCCCAAAACACGCCGAGAGAACACAACAACAACAACAACAACAAAGGCTCTGTGCTTTTTCTTTTGTTTTTCCAGCCAAAACCCCCCAAAAAACAAGACTACATGCAGGCGGGCTACGAGGATTGTGCGGCGGTTGTGCGGAGCGGGCTGCCCGCGCCTGAATTTACAAGCAACGGACTGCAACGCCTGCTGGACAGCGAAGCGCTGTCCGGGCTGTGGATGGCGCTGATCGGCACACTAGCGCGCCAGGGCCGGTGCGAGCTCCTCGCCACCGTGCTCAGAAGTTTACGCCACGACGCGGCGCGCGCGTCCCGCACGCTGTTGGCCGGTCTGCCGTACGCGGCGTGCTTGCGCGGCATTGGCACGGCCGTGCTGTACCAGGAACTGTTGTCGCTGTTCTACGAGCTCTCGGCGGAGAACGCCCCCGGCGAAACGCTGGACACGCTGTGGCGGGCCCTGCAGAAGTTGCCCCGCGGCAACGACGACGAGCAGTACCGGCTGGCCAAGATCGTGCTGTCGAAGCTGCTGGACGACGATGGCGAGAACCTGGAAACGGCGTCGTCGCTGCTGGTCAAGGCGCTGGCCCTGCCCGTGCCGCCCATGCTGTACGCGGCCACGTGGGCGACGTTCTTGGAAGCGGCGGCGGTGCTGTGGCAGAGGCTCCGCCAGCGCTACACGGCGCCCAAGCCGCTGAGGTCGGTGCTGGCGGGGCTTAAGACAGTAGCGGACGGCCGGCGCGAGAAGGCGTCGGAGCTGTTCCCGCGGGAAGTGCTGCTGATGGCCCTGCTGCGAGTGCTGCGGGTCGGAGTTGCTTCAGCGCCGAGCTTTGGTGACACGTGCTGGTTCGTGGTGTTGCTGCGCACGGCCCTGCTGCAGCTAGAGCGGGGCCGGGTGCTGTCGGTCCTGGCCAGGGCGGGCGAGCTGCTGCAGACGTCCGAGCCCGTGTGGCTCGCGGCGGCCGTGGCGGGCCAGTCGCCGGTGCTGCTGCACTTCTTCTTGCAGCAGACACCGCCCGGGCCGCGCCTCCTGCAACAGCTGCTGGAGCTGGCCCTGTGCAACGTCTTCCGTGACCAGCCCTCCCAGTTCTCGGTCGTGCTGTCTTCCGTGCCGCCCCTGCTGTGCATAGCCGCGCTGCTCGGCGAGGGAGCGGTGGGCGCCAACTGGCTCGAGGGCTGGACCCCCGGGCTGGAGGTGGCGTGGGGCGTGTGGTGCAAGGTCAAGAACCGCCTGGCGACGACGGGGCACACGACGCCCGCCAGGACACTAGCGTTCCTGCAGACGATAGCGAACGACTCGGAACGGGCGGGGAGCGATAGCGAGCAGGAGGAAGAAGAAGAAGGGCGGGACCGCTGCGCTGGCTGCGTGCGGCTGGGTGACAAGCACCAAGAGCTGTCTAACGTGCGGGCCGAGCTGGCGAAAGAAGAGGCCACCGCGCACGAATTGTCGGGCGACCTGGCCCGTAAGCAGCAGCAACTACAGGCGTTGGAGCAGAAGCTGCGCCAATCGCGCCGCTGCCTGCGCCGGCTGCGCACCAAGGAAAAGTCGTTGCAGCTGAACGACGGGAAAGGCTCCGCCGCGGCCATCCGGCTGCTGCGGGCCATTGACCCGCTGCGGTGGGCCGACGGCGAGGACGCCAGCGCGCTGGCGGCGGCGCTGGCGGCCGCGGACGAGCTGCGGAGGAAGCTGGCGAGCGAGCACGAGCGTGTGCGGCAGGTCTGCTGTGTTGTGTGTCTGGAGGATCTCGACTCGGGCGAACGGCGGCTGGCGATGTTGCTGCCGTGCGGCCACGCGCAGTTCTGCGCGGGTTGTGCGGCCCAACTCACGGCGTGCCCCCTGTGCCGCCGGGCCATCGAAAGATACGTAGAACCTGTCTAGGACATTGATTTTTTTTGCTGCTGCTAACAAATTAAAAAGAAAAAGACTAGTCCGTAGCAAAAATCTTTTTTTTTTAATCAGAAAAACTTTTTTTTTAAATAAATTGTTCGTCCGTTAAACAAAAGCAAGCTGACCGAATTGTTAGCGTTGTCCGTGCAAACTGTGTCCTCGCGTCCCCGCTAAATGGAGCGCAGTATCCCGATCCTAACACACATGTCACAAGAAAAAAAAAATGAGGCGATTTTCTTTTTTTGTTGCCGATCAAAAAGAAAAAAAATCACTTTGCGTACCGGATCGTGCAACGGCGATTGTTGAGACGGCTGTGATTGGGGCGGGGCACCTGAGCCAACCCCCGCGTTAGTGCTCGGGGCGGCAGCGACCCCAGCGTCTGCGTGATATTGCTTGTACAGCCTTTTGGCGTCCTCTTTTGCCCTCTTGTCAGTCAGAAAAGACACGAGTGATTGGTGTGCTATTTTCTGTAGCTTTTCCTGATCTTCGGCCTGCAGGCACTTGCCGTCGAAACCCCGCGCCCAAGCATGCCAGAGTGTTAATTGGTCGTGCGAAATGTCGCCGCGACGTTTTTTTTGTTTGGGGGGCTGGCCGCCCCGCGCAGGAGTCTGGCGGGGCCTCCTGGGCCGCGCTTCACTGCGCGTAAAGGACCCCCCTCGGAAGGATTGGTACGACGTTCGGATTATGCAGGCACTGTCTCTCACTCCCGCATGTTCATCCTAAGCAGAGAGACAGACAGACAGACAGCACACGACACCCTTTTAGTAACAAAAAAAAGAAGGCAGGTTTTTGTACCTTTCTAAAGTCCTCTAGTGATCTTTTGCCCTTGGAGAAGAAATCGCATAGTACTTGCCAATGATCGCCAAACACTTCTCCCATGTCTTGTGCGTGCGATTTCCTACCGCTGAAAAGATTTTGCTGCACCCATCTGTAGAGGTCTTTTTCTTCGTCCATACCTAATTGGTTAGACAGGTTTACTCGCAAGAGACACGGCCGGAGCTTTTACGTGCCAACCACGTTTTTTTTTCTTTTTGAATTTAGAGGTATATTTCTTTGGGGGTCATGTTGTACTTTATGTTTCTATTTTAAGGCTCTTCCTGAAGAAGGCAGGGCCAAAAAAAAGTGGGGGTGGCTGGTGTGGAAGAAAGAACAGCAAGAAAAAGGGAGAGAGAGGGGGGGGGCGGGGGTGGAGAAGGTCTACACAAAATGAAAAAAAAACCCTGGAATGTTTTGGCTTGTCTTGTTGTTTTTCCTTTCTTTGTTGTTATCTGCACAGAGCTGGAGTCACGACACAAAATCATGTACCGACTCAGATCACACACACACACACAATCACACAAAATCACGATTTTGTGTGTGTGTGTGTGATTTTGTGTGATTTTGTGTGTGTGTATGATTTTGTGTGTGTGTGTGATTTTGTGTGTGTGCGTGTGATTTTGTGTGTGTGTGATTGTTGTGTGTGTGTGTCATTGTTGTGTGATTTTGTGTGTGTGTGATTGTGTGTGTGTGTGATTGTGTGTGTGTGTGTGTGTCATTGTTGTGTGATTTTGTGTGATTGCGTGTGATTTTGTGAGACTTTTGTGTGTGTGTGTGATTGTGTGTGATTTCATGATTTTGTGTGTGTATGATTGTGTGTGTGTGTGTGATTTTGTGTGTGTGTGCAGGCATGTTTTGCCCGTATCGAGCTCCAAGGATTTTATGCTGGTAGTTGGTGCCACCGAAGTGCACCCTGCGCAAAATGATACAGTTAGGGGGGGGGCCTGTAAAAAAACCAAAGCTGTCCATCTTTCGCGTCGAACATTTTTGGTATAAAATCAGTTTTGCTATTTGCAAATAAGTGTGTACAGCACTGTCGGGGCATCATCAAGCGTGTGTATCGTCGTCTGTGCGGATTCTGGTGTTTTTGTGTATGTAGAAGTCTGTGTGCATGTTCTTGTTGGAAGGTATGAGTAAGAGAAGACGCACCGACAAGCCAGAGGCGGACGTACTCACCAAGAAGATCCTGTTAGTCAAGCGCGGGAAGCAAGCTGTCAACGAGGCCTGGTGTCGGCAGGGGCAAGAGTTCCGTGTGCACTACAAGGAAGTAGCCGGCTCCGAGGAAAAACGCCTGAAACTTTGCGCTGAGGTTGCGGCGTGCAGCGAAGACAAGCTTCGCGAACAGAATCACCTGCTCCTGCAAGCACTGTTGGGTGCAAGCAGAATTGCAGAGTCTCACGAGGCAGCCATGGCGTCAATCCTAGAGATCGGCTGCGAGACTTGCTGCTACTACCCCTGCGAAAACTGTGGAGAACTGAACAACGCCGGAGATGAGGACGAATGTCCGTGCGGTTTCTGCCAAGAGTAAAAAAAGTCTCGGACGTGTTTCTTTAATTAAAACCCAAGACATACTGCAACCTGAAAAACGAACAAGTGCTTTAATTTTTTGCTTCCGGTGTAAGCCGAGATGCTTTGTTTTTTATCTGCCAGGAACTCCTGGGACAGCCTGACGGGCAGCACCTCGGAGCGGCGCGCTTCCGGTGCGGATGAAACGCTCGCTGGCTCACCCACGGGATCGGGCGGGGGGGCCGTGCCGCCCGCCCCGCCCCTGCTGCCCCCCCTCCACCGCGCCCCCCCCCTCCTCCGCGCCGCCATTCACCCGCCGGGCTAGCCGTGACGACCCCGCTGCATTTGCCACGTGCACTGCCGCCCTTACCCAAGCCCCAGGCAGCAGCAGATCTGGGCACGTTAGGCACGGCCGTCTTCGTGTTACCTCGCAAGCTACCGCTACCCCCGAGGGCGGGCAGCGGCCCGCTGTCGCCGACGACGAGGCGCCCGCCCCCCCTGGACATCAAGGCCCTGAGCCACCCACGCGCGCCTAGCACGGCGCCGCCCCGCCGCCGTCCCGATATGCTGTCCGGCGTGGCCAACCCGGCTGAGGGGGAGCCCCCCGCCCTGGAAGACGACGTGGTTGACAACGTTGATTTCGGGGGGGCCGCACGACGCCAGGCCCCACAATCGCACAACAGGGTCGCGTCGGCGCCCCCCGTGCTGACCAGGCTCAGGAGCTCCACTTGCTACAGTATGCCCGAGCCCTGCAGGTCCGCGCACCACGGGGAAACTAGGAGCGAGCCGGGCTCGCCCAGACACAGCCTGCCCTTTGGCGCAGAAGACCTGCAGCACCAACTCCTGGAATTACAGAAAACCCCCACGCAGCCAAATAAAAGCTTTAGCTTGGAGTCCCCCTGCTTGTTGCAAGGCAGGCTGAGTTCGCGTCGCATTGTTCTTACGCCTTGCTCCGACGGCTCGGTCAGCGAAGGTTCGCTGAATGGCTTTGAGGAAGAAACAACCAGCAAAAAAAAAACATAGAGGCCGCACTTTCCGTCGTAAATAAAAGCCGGCGGGCCGGCCAGACTAAGGCAAGCTTTTTTTTTAATAATAAAAATCTTGGTGGGCGAGCGTCTTTTCAAGGGTTTGGCACCATCCTTTGCAACGACATCTTCTCCTCGAATTCAGCGAAGCGCCAGTGTTTGTGCAGCAACGTGTGCTGTTTCTGTAAGATGGCTAATCTCTTACTTTTTTCAAACAGGGAGCGCAGGTAGTCCTCGGCCGCAATCATGAGTGCGTACAGGGCTGATTTGTTGTACCTCTCGACCCTGCCCCCGATCTGCATTACTTGTCTGTACAGGCGGCGGCGGAACGGCGCCCGCCGGAGTGCGAAGTGGTTCTGACTAAACTTTTGGGCCCTGTTGCACTCTGCGTTCAGCAGGCGGTAGCGCTTGACCACTCTCTTCGGGCGTGGTTCTTCGGGCTCTTCCTCGCGCTTTTGCTTGGGCTTTTTCTGTTTCTTGTCGCTCTTCTTGCTGTGAGTCTTGCTGTGCTGCTTGTGCTTTTTCTTGCTGGGCTCGTCAGCGGCCTTTTGGGGCCCCTCGCGCGCCTTCTTGCGTCTGCTCTTGCTCTCTTGGGCGTATTTCGTGCGGGCCATTCTTGTTTTGGGACCAGCGGCTTGTGGTTTAGGCTATTGCTGTGGATTCTAACCCCAAAACACGACGGAAGAACTGGGGCGGCGGCCTCCCGCGGATGCGTTTTGTCGTCAAGCCCCCCCCCCCCCCTCCCTACCCCTCTTCCCGTTTTTTTTTCTCCCCCGCCCATTTCTTGGCATTTCCCCCCCCCCCCCCCCCCGCCTCCCTTTCCCTCTTCCCGTTTTCTTTTCTCTCCCCCGCCCATTCCCCCCTTGCCTCTCCGGCCCCCCCCCCCCGACCACGCTCGCTTACACCAAACCCCCGCCTCCTTTTTGCAGCAGGTAGCGGGGGTACCGGAGGGGCAAGGGGAATGGGCGGGGAGCAGGAAATGGCCGCCGCCTCCCCTCCCCCCCCCCCCCCTCTTCGCTCCGCTTCCCCGGGGGGATAAGAGAGGAGGCGGCGGAACCTAAGAAACAAAAAAAAAAGAGCCTGTAAAAATAACAGCACTCTCCCATTCTCCCGGCCCCCCCCCAGCTTTTGTGCTTTTCTAGCTTTTCTTTCTCCCATTCCCTTCCCACATACACCCCCCCCCCCCCCATTCCCCGGCCCCCCCCCCCCAGCTTTTGTACCCCCCCTTTTTCTTCCCCTCTCCGTCTTTTTTTTTTCTTTCCATTCTTTTTTTTGGGGGCCCACCGTTCCCCCCCCCCCCTCGCTCTCCGTTTTTTTTTGTTGTTTGTGTATTTTGGGCCAGGCCATGCCGCAACGCAAGCGTGATATTAGGACACGAGGCAGGCAGGCGGACCCCTCGCGCTGCGTTTTCTTTGGTGCCCCCAATGTAAGACCGTAGAGTCGGGGGTAAGTGGGGGGCCCTTGTCCTCCTGGCACATTGACCATAGGGGCAGTACAATCCGCCGCAGGGTCGTGCTGGAGCACGGTGCCCTGCTCCTAGTTTTTAGTGCCCCCAATGTAAGACCGTCGAGCTTTAATTCAGCGCATTCTTTTTCGCACTCCCTTGACGCCCCTACCCCTCCCCCTCCCTCCCACTCCCGATTTCCCCTTTCCCTGCTCCTTGAGCCCCCCGGGCTCAGGGGGCTCAGAGGGGGGGGAGAAAGAAGGGGGAGGGGGGGGTCGCCCCCCCCCTCATCGGTGGGCTCCAAAAAAAAGTTTACTTAATTTTGCCCCTCCGCTCTGAGGAGGGAGGAGGATGTGCCGCGTGCTGCCCTTTCTCTCTTCCAACTGCTTGCCGGTCTCAGGGGGGGGGTTTGCCTTTTTAGATTTCAATCCAATCCGGAATGGTTTCCGAACCGGCTCTTTTGCCAGTTCGGAACGAAGTCTGCTACAGATGTCAGCATGAATCGCGTGTTTGTATCTTGTGTAGCCCGGGCGCCAAGCTTCATTAGCCGCTAACTCTTGTGCTAAGCGTTCAACGATGGCCTGCTGTTGCGTGACCTCAATAGCCAGGCTTTCTATTGCGTCGGTCACCGCAGCGTATAGTTTCCCCTTGTACCAGCCCACGACATCCGCGCCTGTGTAACTAGCTTCAAACAGCTGATCCCCAGCACCGGAGTCCATGGACGCTAGAAATGGAACGTCTGTTTTTGGAGACGCACGGTGACGCACGGTGGCCGAGCCATGGCACGGACAGGACGCTGTTGGAGTAGTGAGGTTTTTGTCCTGGCGATTGACCACCGCCCATCCATCCGCCGCAGGGTCGTCTCAGTGCTAGGATTAAAACTTTGTCAAAAAAATTTTATTTATCTTTCTTGTACACCGGCGAAGCGCGCCCCTGCCCTCCCTTCTCCCGCTCCTACCCCCGATTCTCCGACAGTGACGGGGGGGGGGGGGGGGGAATGCACTCCCCGCCCCCCTTCCTCTCCCTCCCTCCTTCCTTTCTATCCCCCCCGTCTGTTCCCTTTGTTGTCGCGCAAATTTTTTTTCCCTCTTTTCATATTTTTCTGATCTTGCGCACAGTGGCCGACCCATGGCACTGACAGGACGCCGTCGGGGTAGTGAGGCCCTTGTCCTCCTGGCACATTTACCACGGGAGCAGTACTATCCGCCGCAGGGTCGTGCTGGAGCACGGTGCTCCGCTCATAGCTTTCAGTGCCCCAAGTGTAAGACCGTCAAGCTTTAATTCAGCGTATTCTTTTTCGCACTCTCTTGGCGCGTCCCTTTCACTTTCCCGCTCCCTCTCTTGGTTCTCAGTGCCAAGATTAAAACTTTGTCAGGGATTTTATTAATTTCTTCGTGTACACCGACGAAGCGCGCCCCTACCCCTCTTCCTCTCTCCCCTCTACTCCCTCCCCCCTTCTTCCCCTCGTCTGTTTTTTTTGTTGTCGGGCAAAAAAAATTCCGCAAATCTTTTTATATTTCCGCAGGTCTTGCGCACGGTGGCCGAGCTATGGCACGGACAGGACACCGTCGAGCTTTAGTTCAGCGTAAATTACACCGGCGAAGCGCGCCCCTGCTCCTCCTTCCCTGCCTCTCCCCTCTGCAAGGATATGCTGAAATATCTGCTGGAATATGAAAAGTGGCAAGCAACAATTTTTTTGGAACGCGTTTGCACGCACTCTGAGGAGGGACGAGGGCAGGGGGGGGGGGGAGAAATAAGCAAAGGACAAAGGTGAGAGGGGCGACGAAAGTGAGAGGGGCGGCGAAAGTGAGAGGGAGGGGGAGGACGTCTTCCTCACGACGGCCCAGCCAAAAATGTGGGATTTTCTTTTTGCGCAATTAGCTTTTGGCGCCAAATTGGCGCTTACGGCTGTTTCCCCGGGAAAGCTAAGACGTACTGCCTTTTTCAACCGTATCACACACCCTACCTCCGGACGGCACAATTGGGCGCCAAATTTAGCAGGGGCCGTTCCGGAGGCTAGCGGAGAGATCGGACGTTTTCCCGCGGGGAGAAACGGTACGCTTTTTACCCACACGAAAATGTTTTTCGGCCCTCTCACCTTCCCTAGAGGCAGGGAGGTGCAGAGCAAAGGGGAGCGGGGCGACAAAGCTGAGAGGGGCGACAAAGGTGAGAGGGGCGACGAAAGTGAGAGGGGCGACGAAAGTGAGAGGGGCGACGAAAGTGAGAGGGGCGACGAAAGTGTGAGGGGCGACGAGAGTGAGAGGGAGGGGGAGGACGTCTTCCTCACGGCGGCCCAGCCAAAGCTTCTGTGTGGGATTTTTTTTTGCGCAATTAGCTTTTGGCGCCGAATTGGCGCTTACGGCTGTTTCCCCGGGAAAGCTAAGACGTACTGCCCGGCTGGACCCTGGCGGGCGCACCCTACCTCCGGACGGCACAATTTGGCGCCAAATTTAGCAGGGGCCGTTCCGGAGGCTAGCGGAGAGATCGGACGTTTTCCCGCGGGGAGAAACGGTACGCTTTTTACCCACACGAAAATGTTTTTCGGCCCTCTCACCTTCCCTAGAGGCAGGGAGGTGCAGAGCAAAGGGGAGCGGGGCGACAAAGCTGAGAGGGGCGACGAAAGTGAGAGGGGCGACGAGAGTGAGAGGGAGGGGGAGGACGTCTTCCTCACGGCGGCCCAGCCAAAGCGTCTGTGTGGGATTTTTTTTTGCGCAATTAGCTTTTGGCGCCGAATTGGCGCTTACGGCTGTTTCCCCGGGAAAGCTAAGACGTACTGCCCGGCTGGACCCTGGCGGGCGCACCCTACCTCCGGACGGCACAATTTGGCGCCAAATGAACCTGGGGCCGTTCCGGAGGCTCAAGGAGCAGGGGGAGGGGGAGGGGAAGGGCGCAGAAGCTGCAAAAGAAATAAATACATGCAACGCCTCCACAGGTCGGCCTCCCCTCTGTTCATATTTTTCTGACCCTGCGCACAGTGGCCGAGCTATGGCACGGACAGGACGCCGTCGGGGCCGGCCGGGGCTCTTGTCCTCCTAGCACATTGACCACCGCCAATCCATCCATTCGCGCAGGGTCGTGCTGGAGCACGGTCCTCCGCTCCTAGTTTTCAGTGCTCAAATGTAGGACCGTCGAGTGGGCCGGATGCTGCGGCAGCCTGAGGAGGGTGCCGTTGCAAGTGTCAAGTGTAAGACTTTGTCGAGTTTTAATCCAGCGTAGACTTTTCTTGCACTTTCTTGGCGTGATTTTTCTTGTATACCGGCAAAGCGCGCCCCTACCCTCTCCTGCCTGCCTCTTCTTCTCTCCCCTCCACTCCATCCCCCCCTCTGTATCGCGAAATCCTTTCTGCCACCCTCCCCTGAGCCCAGGGGGCTCAAGGACCAAGGGAGGGGAAGGGGCGCGCTAAGAATGGCGCAGAAGCTACAAACAAAATAAATACATGCAACGCCTCCACTAATTTTCCCCGGCCCCTTCTCCTCTTAGTTTTCAGTGCCAAGATTACAACTTTGTCACGGATTTTTTTTCGCGTGATTTTGTACACAGGCGAAGCGTGCCCCTGCCCTCCCGATTCTCAGACAGTGAGGGGGGGGGGAAGCACATCCCACCCCCTTCTTCCTCCCCCCCTTTCTCTTCCTCCTCCCTTCCCCCGTCTGTTCCCTTTGTTGTCGGGCAAAAAAAATTCCACAGATCTTTTCATATTTGTCTGACCTTGCGCACGGTGGCTGAGCTATGGCACGGACAGGACGCCGTCGGGGGGTAAGTGTGGGGCTTTTTTCCTCCTAGCACATTGACCACCGCGCCATCCATTCGCCGCAGGGTCGTGCTGGAGTACGGTGCGCAAGATCTGTGGAAATATCTGCGGAAATATGAAAAGTGGAAAAAAATTCGGAACGCGTTTGCACGCGCAAACAAGGGACGAGGGGAGGGGGGGGGGATAGCAGGGGACAAAGGGAAGAGGAGGGAATGAGGGGGGGGGGGGGGAGAGAGGAGTATTTCCCCTTCATGCCCTTTGTCTTCTCCTTTCCTCTTCCTCCCCCCCTTCTTTCCCCCGTCTGTTTCGTTTGTTGTAGGACCAAAAAAAATTGTTTTTCCTCTTTTCATCCGCCACAGAATCGTACCGGAAGCACAGTGCTCCGCTCCTAGTTTTCAGTGCCCCAAGTGTAAGACCGTCGAGCTTTAATTCAGCGTATTCTTTTTCGCACTCTCTTGGCGCGCGAGCAGAGAACAGCCGGTTCCGGCTAGGGTTCTAACATAAGCTACCGCAGCAACATGACGTGGGCCGGATGCCGCGGCAGCCTGAGGGTGCCGTTGCAAGTGTCAAGTGTAATGCCTTGTCGAGTTTTAATTCAGCGTGGACTTTTCTTGCACTTTCTTGGCGCCTACTCCCCCTGTCCCTTCCCTTTCCCTCTCCCTCTCTTAGTTCTCAATGCCAAGATTAAAACTTTGTCAGGGATTTTTTTATTTTTTTGTACACCGGCGAAGCGCCCCTGCCCTCCCCCTTTCCGCTCCCGCCGAGCTTTAATTCAGCGCATTCTTTTTCGCACTCCCTTGACGCTCCTACCCCTCCCCTTTCCCTGCTCCTTGAGCCCCCCCCCCCCCATTGGTGGGCTCCAAAAAAAAGTTTACTTATTGTTGCCCCTCCGCTCCTAGTTTTCAGTGCCAAGACTACAACTCTGTCATGGATTTTTGTAATTTTTTTGTACACCGGCGAAGCGCGCCCCCTTCTTCCTCCCTTCCACTTTTTCTACCCCCGTCTGTTCTCTTTGTGGTCAGGCAAAAAATCTCAGCAGATCTTTCATATTTTTCTGACCTTGCGCACGGTGGCTGAGCCATGGCGCGGACAGGACGCCGTCGGGGGTAGTGAGGCCCTTGTCCTCCTGGCACATTGACCACGGAGCAGTACCATCCGCCGCAGGTTCGTGCTGGAGCGCAGTGCTCCGCTTCTAGTTTCCAGTGCCCAAGTGTAAGGCCGTCGAGCTTTCAGCGTTAAATTCTCTCTATCTCCTAATTCTCAGTGTCAATATATAAGACCTTGTCGAGTTTTAATTCGGCGTGGACTTCAGGACACCCTGCGCGCATGCCACCAAGCCGGTGACAACGAGGTCAGCATGTAAAGAGTCTGGCCTGGGGCAGGTCAGCGTGACTTTTCAAGGATGTCGGAATTTAAGTTCCTTTAGTGTGCCGGCCGCGGAGGATCTCGAAACAAACATAGAATTTAAAAGACCGGTGGCCAGAA
This sequence comes from Paulinella micropora, assembly GCA_019918135.1. NCBI lineage: Eukaryota > Cercozoa > Imbricatea > Euglyphida > Paulinellidae > Paulinella > Paulinella micropora. The sequence goes on from WBZZ01001384.1 coordinate 107,782, forward strand.
AATCCTAGGTTCGAGAGAGGGAAGGGGCAGGGGTGTCGCGACGTCTTTGTGCTCACTGTTCTTCCTGTTGTTTGAATAGGGCCGTATCACTCCCCTGTAGAACAACAAAATTTAGCGTCAAATAAACGGGCCGCTTCGGTATTTTTTTGCGGAGTTTTTAACGGTCTTTTTCCGCGCAAAAAAACCGCGCGCCATTTTTTTTTGCGCAAATGACAAGTTTTTCATAGTACCACCCTTCCCCCCTTCGGGGGGAAGAGGGAGCGGGAAGAGAAGGGGGAGGGGGAGAGAAGGGGAGCGAGAAGGGGAACGGGAGGGGGAGAGAGAACGGGCGCCCCTCTCTCCCCCCTTCTCTTTTCCCTTCTCTTCCCCTTTAAACAAACAAAAAAGGGGGGGGGGGGTGAGGGGGGGGGGCTTAGCGGAGGCGTTGCATGTAGACCCCGGGGGCCACACAACTCTTGTCAGTTGTGCGCACTCGCGGAAGGTCAGGTCTAAAGTGTTGCATTGTGAACTAAACCGAAACAGACTGAGCCCTTTGCAATCCCAACAACACATCTCGATGCTGGAGCACACCAAATCCTGCGGGAGACATATTTTAGCGAGATTCGGACAGTCGGTGAATTTAAGGGTAAATTTGTCGACTTTCCTGACGACTTGTTTGACATCGTCGGAGCTAATTTTGAAGGGGCTGGATATTTTAAAATCGGTAAGCTCGGGCAAAGTCGAAAATTCCAGCTTCAGTTTTGTACAGCTCCGTTCTGCCGTCAAAACAAACTTCTTAAGTTTTGCACAGTCGGCCAGCAAGAGGATATTGTAGCTCTCCAACTTGAGCTCAGTCGTAAAGCCGGAGACGCTTGCACCATAAGTAACTCTATTGAGTAGCTCTCTATAGCTCCCAAGTTCGAACTTGTCCCGGGCATCGTCCAAACTTTCTCCGGGGAACAAGCAATAGCGGTAGAGGAGGTACCCCGCTATCAAAGCTTTCGCTCGCTCGTTACCAAACACGACTTTAATAATCAGCATAATAAAAAAAAGCTCTAATTGCCTCGCGCGCCTAGAATCCCCTTGCATTGCGTGAGGTTCATTTCCTGTAGCCCCGTTACTTTGGACAAGGTCGCCAGTGAATCTTTAGTAAGCTCCGGACAATACGAAAGATCGATTTTTTGGAGGCTGGGTAGCCGCGTGACCAAGGCCTGCAGACCCTCGTCGGTGAGCGCATGACACCTGGAGAGATTCAAGGTGGTCAGGCTAGTAGGTAGCTTCTGCTTCTTGGGCCATCGCGACGTTTTTTCGCCCGTAAGCAAAGAGCAACGCGACAGATCAAGCTCCTCCAACTTTGGCAGGCAGTTTTGCGCCGACAGGTGGCCAGATCGCTTCTGTAAGCTTGAAGCAGCCCGACAGACTCAGGCGCCGCAGCCGAGGCAGCTGTGACAATAACGCCGCAACTCCGGCGTCTGTGATCTTGGAACAACATGTCAGGTCCAGCAGTGCGAGCTTGGGGAAATTCTGCTCAGCTAGGCGGGCCAGCACGCAATCCTCAATCCAGGGGCAATAAGACAGATCTAGTTCTTGGAGCCGTGGATGGCCCGTTTGTGCAAAAAGGACCATAGCCTGGCTTTCTAGACCAAAGCAACGCTGAAGTACTAAGCGTTCGAGTTGGGGAAGATCGCCGAGCAGACTAATCAAACCCCCGCCTGTGATGATGGGGCAAGAGGAGCAGTCTAGCGTTTGGAGTTGAGGCGCCAGGCGGCCCACGTGCAAAAGGCCCTTGTTTGTGACCTTGGCGCAGCCCGCCAAGACCAGTCGCTGAAGCCGCGGGAAGCTTTCCAACAGAGCAGCCAGCATGTCGTCTGTGAGCTGAGAGGAGCCTGATAAATCCAGCTCCTCGACGCGAAGAACTGATATAAAGGCCGAAAAGGCAGACAGGTCCGGGAGAGCTAACGACTTGCGCAGCAGAACCCTGCGGATAGGCACTCCGACCTGTGACCACGCAGGACCGTATTCCAGGAGCAACTGCCGATCCACCGCTTTGCCAAGATCAAGCTCAGACAGGTCGCCGCTTCGGCTGTGGTATTCCATGAAGTCCTCCATCGTGGTGGCGCCTGCTAGCACGCCAGCAGCCGAAAAAGGCTGAGAGGGGGCCGCCGGGGCAGGGACACGGGCTTTCTTGAGCTTACCAGCTCGCTGCCTTTTGGGCATTGGCTAAAAATTGCGGATTGTGACCAAAGCAACGACGTTTCCAAGCCCTGCCGGGCTTGTTCAAGCGGGGGGGGTGCCCCTCCCCCGCATGCCGACCCGCCAGGGTGGTGGAGGGGGGGGGGGGCACCCCCCCCTGTCCAAACCTGACCTTTGTGACATCTTCCACCGCTGTATTATCCCGTTTTTTGTTTTTTCCTTTGTTTGTACTGCCGGAGGAACTGCTGCGACATCTGTCCTCGTGGTCTCAGCCGTCCGTGGCCGTGCTGGGCACGACCTGTCGCAGCCTGAGCAAATGTCTTCTCCCGTTGGCGACCGAAACAGTATCACGAAAATGAGGTTGATTATGATCTGGGTGGCTGCCTGAACCTCCGCGCCGAAATCGAGGCCATGCTGAAGCGTATAATCTCGAAGCAAATGCTCAACTTGTTAGGAGATGCCTACATGAAGCATGACACTTACGACAGTGGATCTATTTTCTGGATGGGCCTGCTCGAGAAAGGTGTGCAGGACCGTCGAGCTTTAATTCAGCGTAAATTCTCTCCATCTCCTAATTCTCAGTGTCAAGTGTAAGACTTTGTCGAGTTTTAATTCAGCGTGGGCTTTTCTTGCACTTTCTTGGCGCCCCAGTCACCCTGTCCTTTCCCTTTCCCTCTTTCTCTCTTGGTTCTTAGTGCCAAGATTAAGACTTTGTCAGGGATTTGTTAATTTTTTTTTGTACATTTCCTAGCGCGCCCCTGCCCTCCCTTCTCCCGCTCCCGCCCCCTTTTCATATTTTTCTGACCTTGCGCACGGTGGCGGAGCCATGGCACGGACAGGATGCCGTCGGGCCGGCCGGGCCTTTGTCTTCCTAGCACATTGACCACCGCCCATTCATTCGCCGCAGGGTCGTGCCGGAGCACGGTGCCCTGCTCCTGGTTGTCAGTGCCCCAATGTAAGACCGTCGGGCTTTAATTCAGCGCATTCTTTTTCGCACTCTCTTGGCGCCCCTACTCCCCCCCTTCCCTCCCGCTCCCGATTTCCCCTTTCCCTGCTCCTTGAACCCCCCGGGCTCAGGGGGCTCAGAGGGAGGGAAGAAAGAAAGGGGGAGGGGGGGGGGGGCGCCCCCCCCCCCCCATCGGTGGGCGCCGAAAAAAAGTTTACTTATTTTTGCCCCCCCGCTCTGAGGAGGGAGGGGGGTGTGCCGCGTGCTGCCCTTTCTCTCTCCCAGCTGTCTGCCGGTCTCAGGGGGGTTTGCCTTCCTAGATTTCAATCCAATCCGATTTTTTTTGGGATGCGTTTGCACGCGCAAACAAGGGACGAGGGGAGGGAGGGGGAGGAGAAAGAGGAAGGGGGAAGAAGGGGGAGGGGAGTGATCCCCCCTCCCTACCCTCTGTTCCTGTCGTCCCCCCCCCTTTCATTCTTCCCCGTTTGTTTCTTTGGTTGTCGGGCAAAAACAAATTCCGCAGATCTTTTCATATTTTTCATATTTTTCTGACCTTGCGCAAGGTGGCCGAGTCATGGCACGGACAGGACGCCGTCGGGGTTGTGAGGCCCTTTCCCCCCTAGCCCAATGACCACTGCGCTATCCATCCGCCGCAGGGGGACAAGGGGGAACAGAGGGACGAAAGAGGGGACGAAGATGGAGAGCACACCCCGCCCTTCCCTGTACACGTTCTCAGTGCCAAGATTAAAATTTTTTCTTTTAGTAAATTCTTTTCGCGCGATTTTTCTTGTACACCGGCAAAGCGCGCCCCTACCCTTCCCTTCCCTCTAGCTCCCGATCCTCAGACGAGGGACTAGACAATTCATACTCTCCCCCCCCTTCCCTCCTTTCATATTTTTCTGACATTGCGCACGGTGGCCGAGCTACGGCACGGACAGGGTACCGTCGGGGTAGTAAGGCTCCTGTCCTCCTGGCACATTGACCACGGGGGCAGTACCATTCGCCGCAGGTCGTGCTGGAGCACGGTGCTCTGCTCTTAGTTTTCAGTGTCCGAGTGTACGACCGTCGAGCTTTAATTCAGCGTAAATTACGTTTTCTTGGCGCGGGAGAGGGAGAGGGGGCAGGGGCGCGCTTCGCCGGTGTACAAAAAAGAATTAAAAAAATCCAGGACAAAGTTGTAATCTTGGCACTGAGCTCAGGGGAGAGAGGAAGGGGCCGGGGGCGTCAAGAAAGTGCAAGAAAAGTCCACGCTGAATTAAAACTCGACAAGACATTACAACTTGACAATTGAAACAGCACCCTCAGGCTGCCGCGGCATCTGGCCCACGTTATGTTGCTGCGGTAGCCTATGCTAGAACCCTAGCCGGCACCGTCTGTGCTCTGCTCGCGCGCCAAGAGAGTGCAAAAAAGAATACGTTGCATCAAAGCTCGATGGCCTTACACCTGGGGGTCACTGAAAACTAGGAGCGGAGCACCGTGCTCCGGCGTGACCCTGCGGTGGATAGTACTGCCCCCATGGTCAATGTGCCAGGACAAGGGGCTCACTACCCCCCGACTATGTCTGTCCGTGCCATGGCTCGGCTACCGTGCGCAAGGTCAGAAAAATATGAAAAGATCTGCGGAAATTTTTTTGCCCGACAACAAAGTGAACAGACGGGGAGGGGGATATAGAAAGGGGGAAGGAGGGAGGAGGAAGAAGGGGAGAAGAAGGGGGCAGGTTGTGCTCACCCCCCCCCCTCTCGTCCCTCTGTTCCACTTTTCATATTTCCGCAGATATTTCCGCTGATCTTGCAGAGGGAAGAGGCAGGGGCGCGCTAAAAACGTACAAAAAAGAAATTAAAAAAGAATCCCTGACAAAGCTTTAATATTGGACGGAAAAGAAGCGCATCCCGCCCCCTTCTTCTCCCCCCCTTTCTCTTTTTCCCTTCCCACATCCCCCCGTTTGTTCCCTTTGTTGTCGGGCAAAAAAAAAAATTTTCCATTGCATATTTTTCTGACCTTGCGCACAGTGGCCGAGCCATGGCACTGGCAGGGCGCTGTCGGGGGTAATGAGAGCTTTTGTCCTCCTAGCGCATTGACCACGAGGACAGTACCATCAGCCGCAGGGTCGTGCTGGAGCACGGTGCCCTGCTCCCAATTTTTATTGCTTCAATGTAAGACCGTCGAGCCATGGCACAGACAGGGCGCCGTCGGGGTTGTGAGACCCTTTTCCCCCTAGCCCAATGACCACCGCGCTATCCATCCGCCGCAGGGGGGCAAGGGGAGGGACAGAGGGATGAAAGAGGGGACGGGGATGGAGAGCACACCCCGCCCCTCCCTGTACACATTCTCAGTGCCAAGATTAAAATTTTTTCTTTTAGTAATTTCTTTGCGCGCGATTTTTCTTGTACACCGGCGAAGAGCGCCCCTACCCTTTCCTTCCTTGTAGCTCCCGATCCTCAGACGAGGGACTAGACAATTCATACTCTCCCCCCCCCCCCTCTTCCCTCCTGTCATATTTTTCTGGCATTGCGCACGGTGGCCGAGCTATGGCACGGACAGGATACCGTTGGGGTAGTAAGGCCCCTGTCCTCCTGGCACATTGACCACCGCCCATCCATTCGCCGCAGTTCGTGCTGGAGCACCGTGCTTTGCTCTTAGTTTTCAGTGCCCGAGCGTACGACCGTCGAGCTTTAATTCAGCGTAAATTACGTTTTCTTGGCGCGGCCCCTGCCCTTTTCCTCTCCCGCTCCCTGTTCTGAGAATCGAAAGCGAGAGCAGGAGAGGGGGCAGGGGCGCGCTTCGCCGGTGTACAAAAAAGAATTAAAAAATCCAGGACAAAGTTGTAATCTTGGCACTGAGCTCAGTGGAGAGAGGAAGGGGCCGGGGGCGTTAAGAAAGTGCAAGAAAAGTCCACGCTGAATTAAAACTCGACAAGGCATTACAACTTAACAATTGAAACAGCACCCTCAGGCTGTCGCGGCATCCGGCCCACGTTATGTTGCTGCGGTAGCCTATGCTAGAACCCTAGCCGGCACCGTCTGTGCTCTGCTCGCGCGCCAAGAGAGTGCAAAAAAGAATACGTTGCATCATCCAAGCTCGATGGCCTTACACCTGGGGGTTACTGAAAACTAGGAGCGGAGCACCGTGCTTCCGGCGTGACCCTGCGGTGGATAATACTGCCCCCATGGTCAATGTGCCAGGACAAGGGGCTCACTACCCCCGACTGCGCCCTGTCCGCGCCATGGCTCGGCTACCGTGCGCAAGGTCAGAAAAATATGAAAAGAAGAAAAAAAATTAGCCCGACAACAAAGGAAACAGATGGGGAGGGGGGGGGTATAGAAAGGGGGAAGGAGGGAGGAAGAAGAAGGGGAGAAGAAGGGGGCAGGTTGTGCTCCCCTCCCCCCCCCTTCTCCCTTCGTCCTTTGTTTGCGCGTGCAAACGCGTTCCAAAAAAAATTCTGTTCCACTTTTCATATTTCCGCAGATATTTCCGCAGATCTTGCAGAGGGAAGAGGCAGGGGCGCGCTAAGAACGTACAAAAAAAATTAATATTGGACGGAAAAGAAGCACATCCCGCCCCCTTCTCTTCCCTTTCTCTTCCTCCCTTCATCCACCCCCCCGTCTGTTCCCTTTGTTTTCGGGCAAAAAAAGTTTTTTTCCACTGCATATTTTTCTGACCTTGCGCACAGTGGCCGAGCCATGGCATTGGCAGGCGCCGTCGGGGGTAATGAGGCTTTTGTCCTCCTAGCGCATTGACCACGAGGACAGTACCATCCGCCGCAGGGTCGTGCTGGAGCACAGTGCGCAAGATCTGCGGAAATATCTGCTGGAATATGAAAAGTGGAAAAGAAATTTGGAACGCGTTTGCACGCGCAAACAAGGGACAAAAGGAGGTGGGGGGGGGAGGGGAAGATAGATCAATCCTTAGTTTTCAGTGCCAAGATTACAACTTTGTCATGGATTTTTTTAAATTTTTTGTACATTTCTTAGCGCGCCCCTGCTCTCCCTCTCCGGCTCCCGCCCCCGATTCTCAGACAGTGAGGCCCTTGTCCTCCTAGCACATTGACCACCGCCCATCCATTCGCCGCAGGGTCGTGCTAGGGCACGGTGCTCCGCTCCTAGTTTTCAGTGCCCCAAGTGTACGACCGTCGAGTTTTAATTCAGCGTGGACTTTTCTTACACTTTCTTGGCGCCCTTTCCCTTTCCTTCTCTCTCTCTCTCTCTCTCTCTTGGTTCTCAGTGTCAAGATTAAAACTTTGTCAGGGATTTTTCTTGTATATTCTTAGCGCGCCCCTACCTCCTCTCCCACGCTCTGTTCTCAGAAGGGGGACTAAGACAATTCGTGCTCTCCCCCTCCCCCTTCCCTCCGCTCTGAGGAGGGAGGAGGATGTGCCGCGTGCTGTCCTTTCTCTCTTCCAACTGCTTGCCGGTCTCAGGGGGGGGGGGGGGGTTGCCTTCCTAGATTTCAATCCAATCCGGAATGGTTTCTGAACCGGCTCTTTTGCCGGTTCGGAACGAAGTCTAAGCGTTCAACGATGGCCTGCTGTTGCGTGACCTCAATAGCCAGGCTTTCTATTGCGTCGGTCACCGCAGCGTATAGTTTCCCCTTTGTACCAGCCCACGACGTCCGCGCCTGTGTAACTAGCTTCAAACAGCTGATCCCCAGCACCGGAGTCCATGGACGCTAGAAATGGAACGTCTGTTTTTGGAACGCCTTTGCACGCGCAAACAAAGGACGAGGGGAGGGGGGGAGAAGTAAGCAGAGGACAAAGGTGGGAGGGGCGACGAGAGTGAGAGGGAGGGGGAGGACGTCTTCCTCACGGCGGCCCAGCCGAGCGTCTGTGTGTGATTTTCTTTTTGCGCAAGTAGATTTTGGCGCCAAATTCGCGCTTACGGCCGTTTCCCCGGGAAAGCTAAGACGTACTGCCCGGCTGGACCGTATCACGCACCTACCTCCGGACGGCACGATTTGGCGCCAAATTTAGCTGGGGCCGTTCCGGAGGCTTAAGGAGCAGGGGGGAGGGGGAGGGGAAGGGCGCAGAAGCTGCAAAAGAAATAAATGCATGCAACGCCTCCACTAAACCCTTCCCCTCCTCTGTTCATATATTTTCTGACCCTGCGCACAGTGGCCGAGCTATGGCACGGACAGGACGCCGTTGGGGGGTAAGTGAGGCTCTTATCCTCCTAGCACATTGACCACCGCCCATCCATTCGCCGCAGGGTCGTGCTGGAGCACGGTGCCCCGAGAGTAAGACCGTCGGGCTTTAATTCAGCGTATTCTTTTTTGCACTCTCTTGGCACGCGATTAGAGCACAGACGGTGCCGGCCAGGATTCTAACATAGGCTACCGCAGCGACATGACGATGCTGCGGCAGCCTGAGGAGGGTGCCGTTGCAGGTGTCAAGTGTAAGACCTTGTCGAGTTTTAATTCAGCGTGGACTTTTCTTGCACTTTCTTGGCGCCCTACTCCCCCCTGTCCCTTCCCTGCCCTTCTTTCTCTCTCTCTCTCTCTCTCTCTCTTGGTTCTCAGTGCCAAGATTAAAGCCTTGTCAGGGATTTTTTTTTGCGTGATTTTTCTTGTATATTCTTCGCGCGCCCCTACCCTGTCCTGCCTCTTCTTCTCTCCCCGGCCCCTTCTCCTCTTAGTTTTCAGTGCCAAGATTACAACTTTGTCGGATTTTTTTAATTTTTTTTTGTACACCGGCGAAGCGTGTCCCTGCCCTCCCGATTCTCAGAAAGTGAGGGGGCGCGTGGGGAAGCACATCCCGCCCCCTTCTTCTTCCCCCCTTTCTCTTCCTTCTCCCCCCCTTCTTTTCTTCCCCCGTCTGTTCCCTTTGTTGTCGGGCAAAAAAAATTTCCTCAGATCTTTTCATATTTTTCTGACCTTGCGCACGGTGGCTGAGCCATGGCACGGACAGGACGCCGTCGGAGTAGTGAGGCTTTTGTCCTGGCGCTTGACCACCGCCCGTCCATCCGCCGCAGGGTCGTGCTGGGGGCACGGTGATCCGCTCCTAGTTTTCAGTGCTAATTCAGCGTGGGCTTTTCTTGCACTTTCTTGGCGCCCCACTCTCCCTGTCCCTTCCCTCTCCCTCTTGGTTCTCAGTGCTAGGATTAAAACTTTGTCAAAAAATTTTTATTTATCTTTCTTGTACACCGGCGAAGCGCGCCCCTGCCCTCCCTTCTCCCGCTCCTACCCCCGATTCTCCGACAGTGCCGGGGGTTGATGCACACCCCGCCCCCTTCTTCCCCGCCCCCCTTCATCTTCCTCCCTTTTTTTCCCCTTCTTTCCCCCCCCCCCCCCGTCTGTTCCCTTTGTTGTCGGGCAAAAAAATCTCCGCAGATCTTTTCATATTTTTCCGACCTTGCGCATTGTGGCCGAGCTATGGCACGGACAGGACGCAGTCGGGGTAGTGAAGCTCTTGTCCTCCTAGCACATTAACCACCGCCCATCCATCCGCAGCAGGGTCGTGCTGGAGCACGGTGCGCAAGATCCGCGGAAATATCTGCTGGAATATGAAAAGTGGAAAAGAAAATTTGTTTTAGAACGCGTTTGCACGCGCAAACAAGGGATGAGGGGAGGGGGGGATAGCAGGGGATAAGGGAACAGAGGGACGAGAGGGGGGACAGGGGGAAGCACATCCCGCCCCCTTCTTCCCCCCTTCCTTTTCCTCCCTCCCTTCCCCGTCTGTTCCCTTTGTTGTTGGGCAAATTTTTTTTTCCTCTTTTCATATTTTTCTGACCTTGCGCACTGTGGCCGAGCCATGGCACGGACAGGACGCCGTCGGGGTAGTGCGGCCATTGTCCTCCTGGCACATTGACCACGGGGGACTTCAGGCGCCAGCCCCTGTTTTTAAAAGTGGTCTTGTAGTTGTAAGTGGTTGACCAAGTCCGCGACCAACGGCGCCGCCTAGCCTGGGGTGGTCTGCAGCTTCTGCAGACACAAGTCCCCCTGCCCGGTCCCGACGGACAACGCGAGGCGATCAGGCCAGTTTTTCCCCAGGCCGTACAGGCTGGCTAGGTCTGGCTGGGGGCTAGGCAGGAATCGCCCTCGCGCGATTTGTGCTCTTCCACTTGCAAGGGAGTCCACCCTTCGAGCAGAAGTTCTACTGCTTCGGCCGGTTGGTTTGGTAGTACGCCGGCCTCTCTTTGGTGCTGCCTGCATACTCTCTTTAGCAGGCCGATCAGCTGCACGACGTGCCCGCGCTCAGCCTGCACTCTAGCCCGCTTGGCCGGTGGGTCCATGGCACATAATCTTCGCGGGGGGGGGGGGGTGAAAAAGAAAGAAAGGGAGGAGAGTGTGTGTGGAGAGGAGTGCGCCAACAAGGAAATTAAAGAACTTTAATTTCTGTTTTAAACGGAGAGTTTACAAAGTGAAAAATTTTCATGTTTCTTATTAATAAGTACAAACTCACCCCCCCCCTCTCTCTCTCTCTCTTTTGCCGTCCCTTTTTAGCTTTGCGGTTTGCGCACGAGCCAAAGACTCTTCATCTGCTTTGCCGTCCAGCGAGATGTGTATTACGCGCGCCTACACGCGCACCCACCTGAACACAAGGCATGAAAGGGGGGGGGGGGTGGGGTATCCGAAAAATCGGCACAGAAAACGATACTAAGCTTCAGATACACATGAATATGAGCAAATGAGAATGACCTTAGTTATCCTTTTGGTGGCTGGTTCTTATTCGTTTGTATCTGAAGTGTATTCCTTTGTACGAATGGTTTCCAGCCGAGGTCTCTTGCAAGGACCCTGCGCCCGTCGCTCCTCGAGCTCCCTTGCTCTTTTTTCTGCTTTTCTGTACTTCTTTTTCAGGACACCCCAATTCTTGATGCCAGCGACCCTGCAGATAAGCTTTCGCTGCGCCTTCAACATTTGCTTGGTCGCACGTCTGATCTTTTTTTCGTCCTCATTTGCCAGTGTCAGGACCACGACCTTTTTTTGCCACTCACCCACAGTGAGGCTCTCGTCTGACTCTGGCTCCGAACCGGCCTCCGTAGTGCCGATCAGCCATTGGTCGAACTCGGCTTTCGGTACGATCCGCATATTTACGATTCCGTACGACTTACCACGCGCCGCACCCTGGTGATCTTTGTCACCGCAATTCACATGCCAGCACAAACAGTCTCGACAGACTCCCGCGGGGTCGCACTCGTGCCCTACCTGGGACTTGCTGTGCGGGCAAAAGCTGCAATAGTTAACGCGCCTATCCTTCTTGTTCACACCCCTACCAGCACCTAGGCCCGTGCGCGGCGGGAACACTTTGAAACCATTTTGAGTGCGCTGTCGGGGATGTTGTTTGCTTTTACACTAGATTGTTTCATCTCCTTTAAGTACCCCTCGTAGGCAGCAATAAAATCTGCCCATGGCGTAAGCCGTCCTTGATCGAAAATCACTCCGTGCTCCTTCGACCCCTCGTGCAGGAACCGCGCCAGTACGTTCATGCGGGATTCAACGTATTTCTGGTTTTGTCGAAGCTCTTCAGGTGCTATATCCCGCCAAAAGTCAGCACCCTGCTTCTCCTGTGCAGTCTTGCGGTAGCGCGCTACGCAACGGAGCAAGATGTAGGGCAGCTCATCTTTGGCAACACACTCCCTGAGGTCGGATCGTACGTGGTCAGGAGTCTGGAGCCAAAGGAACAGCGCAAGTCGTCGTTTCCATAGTCCTTGCTCGTCGTTGTAATTCAAAACACAACTTCCCGCCATAATGCAAGGTGTCGACCATCGACGGTCTGTCACAGCCGTCTTGTATTTGATAGGGACAGCTACGCCTTCGCCAGAGATGCAGCTCTGCATAATCGATTGATCTAATACACTTGCAAAATCCTGGGGCAGGTCCATACACATAACCAACTCTTTCTGGTATAAACCTTGCAGGCCAAATTTGTCCTCCATGTTCTTACTCATGAACCCCACTTTACCTTGTGGTTTGAACAGGCTGATTATGTCCAACACTGTTCCCTTGCTTGTTCCAGCGTCTCCCACCATAAAGGGCATCACCTGCCAGTTGTCGTACTCTCCCAGCCTGTACATTAGCCTTCCAACAAGCAGTTCGAAAACGTAGCACATTTCTTCGCTGAGTTGCAACTTCAGCATTTGGGACCAGAGCGGGGTAAGCCACTCGTCACTGTGGTTTGCGGCTTCTGCTAATGTTTTAAAATCTATTTCAAAGTCAAACCAATGGTCCGTAAACGGCGGCGCCTCTTTTCTCTCCTTGAAGTCATCCCAGCTACGATACTCCAGTGTCTTGACGTTGAATGAGCAATTTCGAAAGCTTATCCAGTCGCTACGAATGGACGACGGGGTCATAAGCGGGAAAAGCGGGTGCCCTACGCGCTCCAGGTAGCGTTCCAACGTGTTATTGCTCGACACGGCGTTGCCAGTATAGTTAACCGATAGCTCCAGCACCTCTGCTGCGTAGGTTGAGTAATCCTGCCAGTACTCATACACGCCTTGGATATACACATGAGGGCGCAACACATAGCCCTCGTATCGCAGTAGCTTATTGGCGGACCCATGACGCACCAGCAGTTCGAAACAGCGCTCTGTATCATTGGGCAACTTGCTCAGACTGACAGAGCCATAAAGCCTCTTTTTGTCCTCCACAGTGGGCAAATAGCTACCGCCATGGAACTCAACGTCGAGCCCCCAGCGCCTCTTTGACGTGAGCCCGAACACTCGCAAACCTCGCGTTTGTAAAGACTTTCTCTCCGCCTCGGGGAAGCTTGCTTTCAACCAGCAGCTGATCATTAAAAAAAACCCCGGTGTAAAGCTCCTGAGACTGCAAAAAGCTCATCACTTCCATCATGATTTTCAGTTCCTCTCGCTGGTAAATGTACAGACAAATGTAGTCGGTTTGTCGGGTTTGTCGCTCAGCGACTTCACCAAAGCCCACACTTCTGCAAAGGCGCCCGCGCGCTTCAGCTCCCTGCCCACGCTCGTGCACGTTTGTGACCAGTCGCGCATAAGCGGGCAATCGATTGCATAATTGCGCAGCACGGGCTCTGGATTAATCATTGAGTCAAACTGCTTCTTGGCCCACGTTCTGTTGCTCGGCGTATCTTCTTTTCTGACCTGCTCCAACAACAGCTTTGGCATAGCTTCCTGCCCATCGTTGGCAAACCCGCGAAGCAGCGCCGGCACGGACGCCTGTTCCCTGTCTGTAAGCTGCGCCAAAATAGTCGCTGCTGCGGTGCTCATGGCAATAGATTCATAAAACGAGCCAGAGACAAGACGCATGATCCAGGGGGGCAAATTACAAACTGCGCCATTTCCATATGGCCTCCCTTTCTTGTCCGGTTTCCCGGGCATGTACTCCACAGGGTTTCGAATGAGTGAGCATGACTGCAGCAGTGCGTTCACAGGGAGCTCCCACTCATTCACGTCTTCTAGCGTAGAGATCTTCTTCAGTGTTTCCTTGTCTATGCGCTGGCCTAAGGTAAAGAGTGGTTTTTCCTCGTCGCAATCTCCATCCTTTTCTGTGCGTCTTTTCTGGTGCGGCATGAGAGTAATGACTTCACCTTTCCTGCCGACCTGTCCGTTTCTGAAGCGTGCGACAAAAACCTAGCCAAATAGCAAAATGGATTAAAGTAAAGGGTGTGAAGGGGGCCGCCCTCCCCTCCCCCCACCCTCCCTCTCTTTCTCTCGAATGTAGTCCCCCCCCCCCCCTTCCTCCCTCTCCTCTCCCCCCTCCTTTCTTATCCCCCTCCCTTTTTTCATTCTCCCTCCCTTTCTCTCACCCTTCTCCTAAATCATCCCCCGCCAAACAATAAAACTAGGGGCAACGGAAGGGGATCTGTGCTAAGTGTAAGATCATGGTGCAATTTAATTAAAAAACTGTTTTTCGGTACTTTTTGGCGCGCTCACACCTCTCAAAATCGAGCGTATTCTGCGCTGCTTTTTTGGTGCGCAACACAACCAGAGATATACCGAGAGCCGCATGAACGTGCTGGCGCGCTTCCTGCACGAGGGGTCCAGAGAGCACGGGGTGATCCTAGAAAAAGGACGCCTGACGGAATGGTCAACATTTGTTTCGGTGTATGAGAACTATTTGAAAGAGCTGAAACAGTACTATAATAAGGCTTTGGATGATGTCCCCCTCGCGGCCTTGCACGGTAATGGCTATAAGGTGTTTCCTCCGCGCAGGGGTTTAGGCGCCGGCAGTGGCTCTAACAAGAAAGACCAGCGCGTCAATTTCTGCGCCTACTGTCCGCGCAGCCAAGGCGAGCTAGAGCACCAGTGCAACCCCGCGGGGATCTGCAGAGAAGGGCTGTGTGGGTACGTCAATTGCAAGGACGAGCAACACAAGGGCGCGGGCCGGCTCAAGGCTTCGCCTCCACTAAGCCACCCCGACCCTTCCCTTTCCTTCCCTTAGTTCTCAGTGTCAAGTCTAAGACTTTGTCAAGCTTTTTAATTAAAAAAATTCTTTTTTTTTGTACTCTTTCTCCTCGCGGGGGGGCTGGACTCACAACCCAGGGTCACCGTTGCCTGCGTGGTCGAGAGAAATAAACCAACCAAAGACCATAAAAAATGGCCAAATAAGTAGCACCACCAAAGCCAGCTTTGTCAACGTTATTAACTTCCGTAGGTTTTTAGTTTTGCGATGCCGCAGACAGCTGCGAACGTATTCGCGATTTTTCTTACAACACAGACAACAGGCGCGCCGGCGTTTATTGTGCTGGTTGTAGGACACACAACAGGCGCGCCGGCGGTGACCGTTGCTTAGCGAGCGGTACCCCCAGCCACTGTCACACGGAGCGCAGAATTCGGACGGCCGAACCTCCCACATAACGCAGCAGCACCAGCATAGTAACCCCAAGAGCACTGGAAATACGACCAGATAGACGCTAAGGCCAATGGTTGTTTGAAGAATCGGACCATCACGGGCCTGCCAGCGCAGTTCTAGCGACTGTCCAGACACCTGGGCATTAGCCAACAAGGTCCGTCCGCGCCATTTCCAACTTACGTTGCTGCTGGCTATGTTCTGGGAAAAATTGCTAAAGTCGCCGTGCAGGTCGGGGTGTCCGACAACCAGCGCCCAGACTTGCGCGTGCCCGCGGCCCGAGCCGGCACAGATCTCCTTGCCGCATGGCGTAAGGACCGCG
Organism: Paulinella micropora; assembly: GCA_019918135.1. Classification (NCBI taxonomy): domain Eukaryota; phylum Cercozoa; class Imbricatea; order Euglyphida; family Paulinellidae; genus Paulinella; species Paulinella micropora. Next base: position 122,976 of record WBZZ01001384.1, read on the forward strand.
GCGTACGCGGACGTCTTGGGCTCACGAAACAGAAACCAGCGGTGGCCCTTGGAGTCTTTCACGCAATATCGCTCTGGCTCCTCGTGCCCCCGAGCTGTAGCAACTACAAGCTGCACTCCGCTGTGTTGTAGGTGCTCGGTCAGAGCCACATCGACGCTGCGCCTGAAGGCCACCAGTGCCACGTGCTGGCTCTGGTTAACAAACGGCAGGTTGTTGGAGCCGGACCCGTGGCGCGTCACCAGCCGCCCACCCCTCGCGAGCTTGCCGCTCGCGAGCCAGAGCTCAGTGTGCCCCAGCCCCGCCGACAGCGGCCGCTGCTGCCAGCCGCGGAACCCTGGGTGGTAGCGCTGGAACGAACCTAGCGACGAGTTGCCGTACCGCCAAAGCCGGCAGATGGCGTGCAACAGCGAAGACCCCGTCACTTCCCGCAGCAACCAGCCCGCATCATTGGTCACCAGGTGCGACGACCAATCCCGCCAAAACTTGGCCCAAACAAACTGGTGGTTGTCCCACAGCTGCCAGTGTTGCAGGAGCCGGAACGTGTGCTCGCTTGTTGTCGGGCCCACGTACGCGCCCATGCTTCAGCCCATCGCAGTCAGATCCCACTCGTCCAGTGGCTTCTCCTCCAATCCGGTGGAGAAATTTTCCAACGCCCGTCTCTGCTCGTCCGCCGGCCTGCCAATGATAAACTGCTCGTCCAGCTGCAACAGGCGAGGCTCGCCCGCGACCCCCCCAAACAAATCTAGCTCCGTCAGCAAAAGCACAAAAGCCGTGCTTTGGTATAAACTGAAATTGCGCGCACTTCCGTCCCAGACGCCCGCAAAGTCACCGTAAAGGTCGCGCCGAGGCCCGCTGAGCAGGACCAGGTTCCAAGACAAGGCCTCGGGCGGGCCTTGGTAGCGCATCTGGGGCACGGGCCACATGCCTACCTCGTTGCTATATTGCCTTAGCTGACGCACTAGCGCCTGCACACAACCGGCCGCGAGCGCCCTGATTTCTTTCTCGCGCTCGTCAGTCAGGTCGTACAGATTCACGAGCCCGAACAACGTCCAAGGCGAGTAAACACCGGAAGCAAATTCATAAAACCCGACCGCCTGCTTTTCGCGCAGGTAGGCCAAGGTACGTTTCTTCCAGCCCGCAGGACAGCGCGGGGGTGCCCAACCCAGCCTGCATAGCACCGGAGCCGCCGAACTCCAAAGCAGGATATGATTTTCGCTGTGGAACACCGAGCGTGTGTCCCCGGCTGTAAACCATAAGCCCTGTAACGAAAACAACGCCTCTCCCAGCACGCTCTGGTTGAGCGCGGGCTGGCAGTGCAGGATACGCACAGCACTAGCCAGCATGAAATCTGCCTTGGGGCTTGTACGAACCTCCAGGGCTAGTGCCGCTAGCTGCGCGGGCGGTAGCGTCCGGTTGTGGCAGGACAGAACAAGCAGGTCCGCCCAGTACCTAGTGTCGTTCCGCCGCGTACCTTGGTCATAGTTAGCTAGCAAAAGCCTTGTGACCACCTCCCTCCGGTATTGGAACCCCGTGGCGGAATCTTCGTGCAACAGATCCATTTAAAGAGAAAAAGCGAGCGAGCGAGAGAGAGAGAGAGAGAGAGAGAGAGAGAGAGGGAGGGAGGGAGGGAGGGAGGGAGGGAGGGAGGGAGGTGAGAGCGGCGGGCGAGAGGGAGGGGAGAGAGGGGGGCTCAAAGAGCAGGGGGGCAGACGTGAAACAAAACTAAGACGATGAGAGAGGAGGGTGCGCCAAGAAAGTACAAAAGAAAATGTAATAAAAAAGTCTCGACAAAGGATAAAGGGGGGAAAGACGCGCCATTGGAATTTTGTAAGAAGTAATCTCTATATTATATAGCAATGAACTTGGGCCGAAAGTGCGAAAACGGTAGTGGGAATCGTGAGGACACACGTCACAGAAATTAGACAAGCAATAAGAACGCGGCGCCCGAGCCGCGAGCATTGCGCCGCTTGGCCAGCCTCGTCGCCGTTTGTTGTGACTGTGTAGGGAGAGCTTGTCTTTGCTCTAGAGTAATTCGGAGTGGTTTCCTCGTTGTCCGACTCCTCCTCCCTTTCTTCGTCCTCCTGTGTGCAACGGCCACAGCACATACAAATGAAAAAAAGCGAGACCCACCCAAGAATGGTGGCCAATCTCAACGCCAAGAAGCTCTTGGGAAGGCCCGAGGGTTTACCAAGGAACCCATACTCAAGCTCGCAAGGGTTTGTGCCCTTGCATTCAGCCAAGAATTCAAAGGTCATGGCACAGGGTTTGCCTTGGGAGGTTAACTCAAACAACTTTGGTTGATTTCTAGTGACAGGCTCCATGTTCCATTGAGCCTCTCTTTCTATTAGGTACCTATTTCTTATTTTGGTACAACGGCCTTGGCATTGCAAAGATACGTTGCTGTCTGCCGAAGTAAGAGTGGCTACAATAATTGCTTCTAGGTCCATTCTAGATTGGGTGGTAATACTGCCAAGCGCGACTTTCGCTCCGGGCTCGAATTTCTTTTTGTTAAACTCAGAGTAACAACCAGAATAGCCGGGAAGTAGATCTGCTCTCGACGATTGGGCTTCGAACAACTGCGGAAGTGCCAACAAAAAAAAACTCCAAGACATGTTTCATTTTCTTTTTTGTCTTAGCGAGAGCAGGCGGGCGGAGGGATCCGAGAAGGAGGCGCGCTCACAACCCGCGTCGAACGTCCAACTAAGAGAGGGGAAGGGAGAGAGAAGGGAAGGGGAGGAGGGAAAACGGGGGGGGGGGGGGGGGGGAAACGGAGTTAGCACAAAAGCCAAGGGGGGGGGGGGGGCTTTCAATCCCTTTCCTGCCATAATCAAAGTACAACCCCTTTCCTGCAGCGCTGTGCCCGACGGGGTAGTTTTCCAAAGAATGCGTGCTGGCATAGTACTAGTACTAGTTCTGTGTGTTTGGGACGCTGGAGCCTTACGTACTCCTTGGGGCGAAAAGAACTGCAGTGAGTGGCTGTCGGAGCTAGGCTCGGGGCTGCCAGGGCGCGGAGAGGGCGCCTGCCAAGTCCCGCGGATCCTGCACCAATTCGTGCCGCGCACGGCGCCGAACACGGAGTTGTTGTCTGTGTATCTGGACAGCAGCGCACGCTGGGGCGGCCTGTACCATGGCTGGAAGTACTTGGCATGGAGCCCAGCGCAGCGGGAGTGTGTCTGGACACAGGCACAGCTGACGACTGTGGCGAGCCTCGACGAGATCGACGAGTTTGTGAAGTATCTGGTGCTGTTGCGTTTCGGGGGTGTGTTTGTGGACCTGAACCTAGGAGCCAAAGAAGTAATTGCGGAGCTGGTGCAGGGGCATCCTCGCCAATTACAAGCCTTGCTGTCGCTGGGGACGGGCGTGTTGGCGGCCTCGTGCGCAGGCAGCGAGATTACAGCTAGGATCGTGGACTGGCAGCGTCAGGAACTGCAGCGAGAGGAAGTGGAGTGGCATGGGACCGACACCAGCTCGACCGCCCCGGGCAGGCCGCGCTCGTTGCACAGGGCTGCCTCGGAGGCGCTGGCTGCTTTCTTGTACGAGCGCGGGCTGGACAGCGACCCGGGGATAAAGCAGGACGGAGACGGAGCCTGGCTTCTCTTTGCTGCCGACCCCGGACAGCCCCCGTTGTCGGCGCTACAAAGGCTTGTACCCGAAACCTCAGCGGCGATGACGGCGTTGGAACCGGGCGCACGCACTCCTGGTTTCGTGCACTTTGCCGGTTTTAGTAAGGGCGGGATGGCTTATGTGGTAGTCGCGCTGGTGTTCTTGGCTTTAATATGTGTATGGTATTTCCGCCGTCCGGGCAGGGTGCCCAGAACGACGGAGGTGCAGTTTGCGGCGGTAGAGGGTTTTTGTGACGAGGAGGAGGAAACAAAGAATTCGCTCTAGTAATCATTATTAAAATGTGTCGTTCGCTTTCCCTTTGTCGGAGGACGAGGCGTTCTGCGCTGCTGGCTTCCATGCTGCTTCACTTTTATTACAGCGTAGAATTCTAGGCCTGTACAGAGACAAATGGGATTTAAAAAGTCTAGCCCTGTCCGGAGACGACGCGTCTAACCAGAACAAGCACACAATTCTCACCCTCCCTCTCCCTAAATCTCAGCGCCAAGATTAACACTTTGTCGAGGATTTTTTTTTATTAATTTTGTACATTCTTAAGGAGCAGCGGTGTGAGAAAAGGCAGCAAGGAGAAGGGAGGGGGGAGGGGCGCGCTGAAAAAGTACAATTCTTTTTAATTAAATTTCGACAGTCTTAGGCTTTGGGCACCCGAGAGCTAGCAAATGGACGGGGATAGGATAGAAGGAGGGGGCAAGACAGAGGGAACGGGGAGGAGAGATGGAGAGGCGAAAGAGATGGGGGAAGGGGGGGGGGGGGCGCTTTCCCCCTTCCTTCCCTCTGCCTGAGCCCCCTGAGCCCGGGGGGCTCGAAGAAAAACTAAGCAGATACCACTGCGCCGAATCTGCAGGGAGGGGGGCGCTGCCCCCCACCCCCCACTTGGTACCCCCCTCTCCTTTAAATTTGTCTTCTACCTCCCCTCCTCTGCGCTCAGGGGGCCCAAGGAGCAACGGACGGGGAGGAAAAGGGGGGGGGGGAGGGCGCAGAAACTACAAAAAATGAATAAATAAATTAAACGCTTCCAATATGCCCCCCCCCCCCGTTCTCAGTGCCAAGTATAAGACCGTCGAGCTTTAATGAAAAATCTTTGACTTTCTTGGCGCCCCCCCCCCCCCCCACACTTCTCTCTCCCGCTCGCTGTTCTTGGGCGGGGGGGGGGGGGGCGCCACCCTCCATCCTTTAAATTTGTCTTGTGCCTCCCCTCCCCTCTGATAACCCCCCCCCCCCCCGAGCCCGGGGGGCTCAAATAACAGGGGGCAGAATTGAAAAAAAAAACTAGGAAGATGCCACTGAGCCTATGCCGGGGGGGGGGGGGGCTAGCGAATGGAAGAGAAAGGAGAGAGGGAGGGAGGGAGGGAGGGAGGGAAGAGAGAGGTACGGGGGAGAAGTTTTGTGCACCTGCACATGCACCTGTATGAGAACGAGCAGCACACCTTCTCACCCCTCGTGCGGCCGTCTGGAAAGAAAGAGCAGCGGGGAGAGGGCAGGGGGCGCTGAAAAATTTTAAGAATATTTATTAAAGTTCAACAGTCTTAGACTTGGCACCGGAGTGGCTAACAAATGGATGGGGGGGGGGGGGAGGCGAGAGGGAGGGGGAAGAGAGAGGGATGGGAGAGAGGGGAGAAGAGCTACTAGTAGGGAAGGGGAGGGGGAAGACGAAATGAGCAAACCCCCCGTCCGAGAACTACTAGGAGGGGCGGGAGAGGATTTTCATGGCCCCATGCATGCACCTGTCTGAGAACGAGCAGCACACCCTGCCCCCTCCCCCTCGTGCGCCCGCCTGAGGAAGAAGCAGCGGGGAAAGGGAAGGCAGGAAGGAGAAGGAGCGCGCTGAAAAAGTACAATTTTTTTAATTAAATTTCGACAGTCTTAGATTTGGTAGCGGGGGGAGGAAACAAAGAACTCGCTCTAGTAGTCATTATTCAAATGTAAAGCAAAACCAGTCCTTGTCTTTAATAATAAAAAAGATTATACTTTTTTCTTGCACGCAGAGTGTGCAGCGCGTGTGAAGCTACCAGAGTCGAAGGACTCGTACTGCAGCTTTAGCAGTAAAGCGCTGTCCAATAGTTCTTGTTCGTGCACAAATTCCTTCAACTTGGGGCTTGTGGCAAAAAATGTACGCAGTTTTACCCACTCTTGCTCTGCGTGCGCACCGTCAATATGTGTCGTTCTTTTACCACATGTGGCCTGAAATAGACACAACAACATTACAAAGGATCCGAACACAAAACATAGACATCTAAACACGAACGAGCCTGACGGGTCCTGACAGACTCTGACCTTCTTGACCTTTTTGAGCACAGGCTCCGTGGGCGAGACGCTCGCGACTTTGCGGGCGCTTCGCTTTCCTGTCACAGGGCGCTCTTTGTTTGTGTCCCTGGCCTGCAGACACAAGCACAAAGTAAAGAAACACAACACACAACACCAAACGCTCACCAGAAGCTTCCTCGGCGCTACCGTGCTGGTTGTAGCTCTCTTTGTATTTTTCATTCGTGGTGGCATATCTGTGTCACGCCAAATTAAACGCAGACACAGACGACGGAACAGAAAATCAAAACAGAAAAACCGAAGCAGGAAACAGAAACAGAAGATCGAAACAGAAAACCGAAACAGAAAATCAAAACAGAAAACCGAAACAGGAGATCAAAACAGAAAATCAAAACAGAAAATCGAAACAGAAAACCGAAACAGGAAATCGAAACAGAAAATCGAAACAAGAAATCAAAACAGGAAATCAAAACAGAAAATCGAAACAGAAAATCGAAACAGAAAATCGAAATAGGAAACAGAAACAGAAAATCGAAATAGGAAACAGAAACAGAAAACCGAAACAGAAAATTGAAACAAGAAATCAAAACAGAAAATCGAAACGGGAAACAGAAACAGAAAACCGAAACAGAAAATCAAAACAGAAAACCGAAACAGGAAACAGAAACAGAAAACAGAAACAGAAAACCGAAACAGGAAATCGAAACAAGAAATCAAAACAGAAAATCAAAACAGAAAATCGAAACAGAAAATCGAAATAGGAAATCGAAACAGAAAATCAAAACAGAAAATCAAGACAGAAAATCAAAACAGAAAATCGAAACAGAAAATCAAAACAGAAAATCAAAACAGAAAAACAAAACAGAAAAACAAAACAGGAAACAGAAACAGAAAACCGAGACAGAAAATCGAAACAAGAAATCAAAACAGAAAAACAAAACAGAAAATCGAAACAGGAAACCGAAACAGAAAATCGAAACAGGAAACCGAAACAGAAAATCGAAACAAGAAATCAAAACAGAAAAACAAAACAGGAAATAGAAACAGAAAACCGAAACAGAAAACCAAAACAAGAAATCAAAACAGAAAATCGAAACAGGAAACAGAAACAGAAAATCGAAACATGAAATCGAAACAAAGAAATCAAAACAGAAAATCGAAACAGAAAATCAAAACAGAAAATCGAAACAGGAAACAGAAACAGGAAATTGAAACAGACGACGAAACAAGAAACCAAAACAGAAAATCGAAACAGACGACGAAACAGGCAATCGAAAGCTTTGCAGTTTAATTGTGAGCAGAAGAAATCAACGAAATGGAAACCAAAGAAAAAGGCAACCAAACATCACAAAATGGCAAACAGCACAAAAAAGACAAAACATCCCGGTAGTCGCTTTGGTGTTTGTAGCTTTGTGTTTTGGTGTGTTTGAGAATAAAACAAACAAAAAAAAAACAAAAAAAAAGTGGCAAGAAAAAGGCGACCACTTGGCTTTTTGCACTTTTATTATTATTTTTTTGTTTATCCATCTGTCTGTTCTGTTCTGTTCTGTTCTGCCTATCTGTTCTATTATGTTCTGTTCTGTTTTGTTCCGTCTGTTTGTCTGTTTGTGTGTGTTGACGTGCGCAGTCATGCATTCCACGCGTGCGTCCCGCTGCTTAGAGTGCCGCTTAGCTGAGCCAGCGGGTTTGCTATCATTTGCTCCCGATGGGGTTGAGCTGCTGAAGCCGGTGCCGGCCTGTACAAGCTGCCTCGAGTCGCCACTGGGTTGGCCTCGGGACGACGACCCTAATCTGCGGGGGTCAGCTGAGGGCACGCTTGGGCACACTGTCTTTGCAGTGGCTAAGAACAGAGCGCTGACTGAGTTCGGAGCTTTTACTTCTCTGACGCTGAGCCCCGGGCAGACAGAACACCGCGGGCTGTTTTTTGGCGGTCGGGTTATTCCCCATCCCCACAACGCCTGCGCGCCCATGGTACTCGCAGGCCTTCGGTCCCTGCCTCACGCGCGGTCGGCCCCCCTGCTCCGTTCCGTGCGCAAGACAGCAGAGCCGTCAAGGCAGCAGCAGCTCGAATTGGTTCGCGCGGCGCCTCCCGGCACGCGCACAACGCACCTCCTTTCGTGGGCCGACCGGTTGGTCTGTATCGACGGCTACAAAGATCTGCAACGCTATAAACAGTCCCAAGTTAACATACTTGGTGTGCTGTCGAGCCTTGATGGCTCCTGGGAGAAATTTATGACCGAACCCGGAGGCAAATCGATTATATTCCACTTACCACCGGACAAACGCTACTTTGGTAGCGCTCAGCTAGTTAACAGCAGAGATTCGCGCCCGCTGTTACTTTCCCGTTCTACGCCCTATAGCCACCCTGCTTCGCGTAGGCCTTATCTTGCGTGCGCAACAGGCCCGCGTGCTACATTCTTCGCCGGGAACGAACTTTTCTGGGACTATGCGATTGACCTGGACAGTGCGCAGCCACCGCCAGGGCGCCTTCGGGTTACGACCCGGCAGCGCCTGGCCTATGCAACTCCGTCCTCTTCTTCTTCTTCTTCTTTAGCAGGAGCGTTTGAGCGTCCTTCGCCAACGATACGAGCTATTTCCCTTGTCTTTGCCACCGCCAAGATCCGGAGCAAGCAATTTTTGGATAATGATTTAGGCTTTTGCAAGGCTGTTGGCCTTGACCGGGCGGCCGTCCAGGCATCGAAGTCGCGCTCCTAGCTGTCTGTCATTTCCAAGTACAAGACTTTGTCGCGTTTTTAATTAAAAGAGATTTCATACTTTCTGTGCAGCTGTAGCCTCGCCGGTTTTATCTCAATGAAAACTGGCGAGGCTCCGCTATCCACACCCATCCATAGTCACGAGGCGGGGGAGGAGGGCGCGGCCACTGTTTGCGCTTGTCCTTGCGCTTCGCGAGCATCTCTCTTTGCTTCCCCTGCCTTTGCCTACACACAAACACACACCAATACAAAATTTGGGTTTTCAGACTTTGTAACACTTTTTTTCGGGGGGGGGGGGGGAAGGGGGAGGAGGGGAGAGGACATAAATAAGAGAAAGGGGAGGGGAGAGAGAGAAAGTTTCTGAGGAGGGAGAGAGAGGGGGGGGGGGGGGTGGAAAGAGCGCGTGAAGAATCAAGAAAGAGAAAGCTGTAAAATTAAATAGCCGTTTGCAAGCAATGGAATATCCTAGCCAGCCGCTTCCAGTCAATAGTGCCAAACCAGACTTCAACATTCGCAGCTTTCTGGAAGCGCAGACACATTTCAACACAGCCCTTACCCAGCAATGCCAAACACTGGTCCTGTCGTTTCACATGCTTGAACAACAAATAGCCCAGCGTCTGCGGCGGCTGGAATTGCGCTTAGCAGACATGGAAATGCTGCTGGCCCGCATGAAAGCTTTCCCGGAGAAACATTAAAGAAAATAGGGAGCAAGGAGGGGAGGGGGTCGCGCGTTTTCAAACGGCTTTTGTAGGCACTCGTGGCTTTATTAAAAAATACAGATTTCTTCTCCCCGCTGGTTTCCGTTATATGACGGGGGATGCGTGTGGTGCGTGCACCAGCCCGTGTGCGCGTAGAGCCTGCGGAGAGGCAAAGGCCTTTGAGCAGCCCTGCCGTTGGCAGACAAAGGGTCTTTCGCCGGTGTGCAACCTCCTGTGATTCTGCCAATTCACCTTTTGTGTAAATTCGCGACCGCAAAACTCGCAGTGGTACGGCTTGACTTTGTCGTGGATCCTAAGGTGTAGGCGCAAGCTGGCCGGGCGCTTAAGCAAACTGCCGCACACGTGGCAGGCGGTGGTGGGGTACGGAGGCGGAGTCGGGGGCGGGCCACTGCTTGTAAGCCCCGCGTGGGGCACGACCGTCGAGTGCAGCTTTAGCGTCCAACTAGTACTGAAGGACTTGTGGCAGCCCGGCAGGGTACACACAAAGGGACTATCACCGCTGTGCAGTCTCAGGTGAGACTGCAGGCTAGACTTCTGTGCAAACTTGCGTGCACAGTCGGGGCACTCGTACGGCTTGGAATGGACGTTGAGATGGGACCTAAAGCTGCTCCTGTGCTTGGCCCTAAACCCGCAAAGCGTGCATTGCAGGTCCTGGGGCAATGGCGCCAAGTGTTGGCGGTGGGTCCCCATATGCCTTCGCCAAGCCGCGTAAGACTTTGTCTCGCGCGGGCAATGAATGCAGCGCCATCTCGCTGTCACTAGTATCTGCTTCCCTTTTCTTTCTCCGCTAGTCACACTGGGCCTCTCAGCTGTGCTCATACGTACTCGACGGTTTTCTTGTGTGTATGCACTCTCTCTCTCTCTCTCTCTTTCTCTGGACCATGAGTCCCAGCCGGAGGGTGCCTTTACCGAGAGAAGGGGGAGGGGGAGAGGGGGAGGCACCCCCCCTGCCGTGGCTCAACAGGGTGAACTTTTAGATATAAAATAAAAGGGTTCAGCATTAAGCAGAGAGACGAACAAACCGAGCATGCCACTATCAACGCTGCCGGGGAAGCTTCGTGCTTGGAGTACGACCGTTGTATGGTTGGAGGTCCTTGCCAAATACAAGACGCTTGTCAGCCTTGGTCTGATACTTGCTGCAATCGGGCTCTATTGTGCATGGTTATATCGGACACAACATACACGACCCAAACGCGCCTTCTGGGACACCCGCGCAGGACGCTGTCTGGGGAGCTGTGTTGACCCTGCAAGCGGTCTTTGCCCTAGTACTATCTATCAAGAAAGCTACCCAGAGTATGAGATTTTCGCCTGCGTAGCACTTCCAATGTGCGCTTGTTTTCTGGCCGCTGCCGTGATTGCAGCCAGTGTCCTTTTTGTGGGCGAAAGGGGCTCCGTTCTCCCGTGAAACTCTCCCCCCCCCCCCCCTTCTTTTCCCTCCCCTTTAGTTCTTCTCCCCGGCCTCGAGCCTCTCCCCTCCTGCCCTCTACTGAGCAGCCTTAGCGGATCCGGGGATTTAGTTATGTGCTGGGAACATTAGCAACCTAGAATAAATGTCTTTCTTGTATATAAAAGCAAATACGCGATAATGCAGCAACCACCACACCAAAAATTCTTGTCTGCTATTAGCCGCAATAGGCACTTCAATGTCCGTGAAGGCGGTATCTACATGGAGGAAGCAGGAGGTAGCATCTTAAGGTGCGCTCTGTCGCAAACAAAAAAAACGAAAGAAGAATGTGATATTTCCAAAAAATGGAGCTCTTACATTCAGCAGCAGGGAATCGGCATTTGCGAAGAGAATGAGTATGAAGAAATGACACAAGAAAAATTCTTGGCATTCTACAAACAGCTCAACACATTTTCTGAGCCGCCTTCAGATTTCACTCAACTTTTTAAAACCCTCGCGAGAAAGGTATACGAACCGAATTATCGGATTACTATTTTCTTTTTAAAAACGTCAAAAAAACAGAGCCTGTTCGACTTTGTAAGCGAAAGCAACAAGCGCGACTCCGATGATGGTGATGCCTGGACAGCAGCCTACACAACTCTGGAAAAATACGCTTTGTCTGTGCGAAATGCTGCTATTACCGGTAATCAAACACCTTTTTTGCTTCTGGGGCTACGTGCATCGCGGCTGTTCATTCTTAAAAAAAAAATCAGCCATTGCAGGTTTTGGTTGGGGATGTGGATGGCTACCACAACCCCAAATGCAGTGCGTCTGTGCCTGTGAGCAACAATGGCTTATTGTCACAGATTAGCGCACAGGATCTGGCCCTGGCCTTTTTCATAGAACTCTTGGCTAATAGCTATAGGTTATTCAAGGGGGCGGCGGACCCCTGCCCCTAAGAGGCTGGGCTCAAGGTCTTGAGCACGCTGTTGCGAGATAAGGGGCAGGAGCAGCAGGAACGTGACCTTGCTTTGAAGCTAGCCAAGCCCCTGTACACTCTGGTGGAGCTAGGCAAACTCATACAGCAGGGGCACGAGAACCGATACGTGGCCGAACTCGAGAAGTACGCGCATCGAAAAGCGCCTCTTTATGGCTATCATCGCCTGCGGCCCCCAGATCGGCATGAGGGGCTGCTCGTTGAAGCTGAACGCTACGCTTGGTTGTTGTCCCAAGTGTGCTATTTCCACCGATGCGGTCACGCGCGCACAAGGCCAGATCCTTACAGATGGCTGCTCTTGCTTACCAAGTATTACTACGAAACAGAAAACGGCACTGGCAATTTGCTCAAAGAAAACCATTCCCGGTGGATAAACAACATGGTGAACGTAATACAGAGCAAACTTGTCGAGTATTGCACGATAGCTGATTCAAGGTACAAAGTCACGTGCAATGTCCAAGAAGGCCTGTTTTTTTCTCGGTACGATAAGAGCAACAGTTGTAACCCTTATACCGATCTGTCACTGTTTGCTTTCCTCTTCATTGACACTACCACAAAATTACAAAGCCCTATTGCCAGTTCAGTCGCTCAGCTTTACAAAATGGAGATAGGAGCCTGCGATAACGCCGTCTACACAGGAGTACAGCTAGCTGACGTCAGCGAACTTCTAACCCAATCACAACGACTTAATTCAAACGGAGAAAATGCGGCTTTGTCAAGGTTTGAAAGTATTCTGCAAAACGCACGATTAATGATTGGACAGAACAAGCAGTGCGTCCTTTTTAGCTGCACACAACCCGATGCCAACAATTCTTTGGATGATTGGTCCAGATCACGGGTCAATTCTTTTGGGAACCTATAAACAGGGCAGATTTTGAGCTTGTTTGGCAAGAATTGTATAAAGTGCTCCAAGCTTATGCCAAAGGCATCTGTCAGCAGTCCGGAAAGGATACAGAACCCTGGCCCTTGTTCTTTAGCTGGGCCCCCTCCAACGTGTGGGTCTACAGTATCGGCACAGGGGAACTCGCCGCGTGAAGAGTGCGCCTCAATGATGCCAAGCTTTTCGCAAACCCCGGATCAATGCAATTCCGGGCTGGTGAGACGTTGAACAAAAGCTTCTTGACAAAGCCGCCATTATTGGACAAAAGCCATGCACTAGCAGCGGCGCTTTATCTGGAAAACTTAACCTGTGTCAGGGACATTTGGAATTGCGATAATAAGGAACCATGTGCTATCAAAACAGCTCTTCTCGTGCTAGGGGAGGAGAATATCAAAGAAGCTGTCGCTGCAAGAGATGAGTGGCACAAATACATGGAGACTATCGCTGCATACAAGCAGTGGCGCGAATATCTGCACCCCAAATACAATCCGGTCGTGCTTAGCGAGAAATATAAATGCAAGCATGTCCAAAACCTACTCCGGTGAGATTGACGCTCGCTTCCAATGTGCGCCTTTTTTATTTAAAAAACAAAATATTTTTTTTAGTTCTTGGTTCTTTTGCGCAGGCTCGCATCCTATTTCTTAATTAAAAAATCGAAACAGTCTTGCACTTGGAGAGCAGGAGACAGAAGAGCGACAGCACAGGCCGTTCAGTTTACTGTTTGTTTAGTTGCACTGAACGGCCTGTGCTGGAGGCTGGGGGCTGGCTGTCTCGGCCTGTGCCAGGCCAGTGACCCAGGCTTGGAATTCAGCCTCCTCGTCGTGCAGCCAAAACAGCTTTCTGCCCAGCATGACGATAGCACTAACACTCTCGACCAGGAGGTCTAGTGTCATGGCTAAGAGAATGAAGGAGAGTTCCGGTCGGGTGGATACAATCAGCACGCCTAGCACGAGCATGGTCGTGAAGCCGCCCAGGTGCAGCGAGTAGAACAGGCGCTGGCCGCAAGAAACATAGCGTTTCCCTTGAAAGAATCGCAAGGTCTCGTAAGACAGGTGTCCAAACACACACATATAGCTCACCGCGGCTAGCAAGAGCACGTAGCTAGCGGAGTAATCGGGAACAAAGGCCAGGCAAGACTTGTACGTGTCTTGTACCAAGAATAAAAAAGAGCCAGTACTCCAGGCAACCATAAATATCCAGAGCACGACGCGCGTGGGGAGGTCGTAGCGCACCTGAAAGGCAGGTCTGCCGGCCTGCGCCTCGGGCACATCTAATGAACTCACCCAGAAATGGTGGCCAAAGAGTTTGGCGAACGCGTACATCACAAAGCAGACGGGAGAGAAGATGCTCACGCAATGTTGCTGGAGAAGTCTAATAGCAAAAACGCTCGCCAATAGCACAAACACTGAGCCGGTCTTTGCTAAACTGAGGGCCCTCTTGGAGCCAGAGAAAAGGGCAACCGAAGCGAGCGTCAGCAACTCGAAGCAAGATAACAACAGGCTTATGTCCAGTTTAATGTACAAAATGATCGACAGCCAAAAGTATTGCACTCGATCCATGGCTCCCCAAAAACTGCCTTGCTCTCTTTTTTTGGTAACCAAGTACAAAAAAAAAGAAAGAGCGGAGGGCGGGGAGGAAAGACGAAGCACATAACTCCCACGCCTCCCCCCCCCCCCTCCCTCTCCCCTTCCCCCCCCCCTCTGTCACACAACACCCCTCCCCCCCCCTCCCCTCCTTCCCCTTCTTTCTTTTCCTCTCCCCCCCCCTCTCTTCTCCCCTTTTATTCTTTTGCTTAAGTTACGCTAAGATGAGCCCGAGCACGGGAGCGAGGGTTAATACCACGGCGAAGCCCAGCATCAGTGCGGCCTGGCAATTGAGCTTGGAGCGCGCCGCGGCCAGCGCTTCACGGGTTTTGGCGGCTAGTTCCGTGGCGCCCAAAGCCGGCGCGCCGTCGTGTTGTAGGGTGCCGATAAAGCGCAGGTCATCGTCAAGGTGATACCACCAGAGCCTCGTGAGCGCGGCGACAATAAGGAGCCGAGCAATGTTAAAACAGGCATACACGAGAAGCTGGAAGGCGAATCTGCGGGTGCTGGCGTGCAGCAAACTCTCCGTCGCGCAGCTGGCCTCGCGCGATCTGGCGGCGAGCAAGAATGGGTCCGGCCCGCGGCAGGTCAACGAGCAGTTGGGAAGGTCACGAGTGCAGTCGAAGAGGGCGGCGCGCGACAGCTCGTCGGCGCCCGGCTCGAGCTGGGCCGCCGAAATGCAAGCTTGTCGAACGCCGGGCTCGGTTGCGTGGTCTTGAGCGTGCGTGAGGTTGGCGAGCAGCAACTGCTCCGCGGCCCCGGAACTTGGTGGCACGCAGGCGTCGAAGAGCTGCAGCCCGGCGCCGATTTCCCGGAGCTTCCAGCGCAGGCCGTCGGCGGTCTGTACACTTTGGGAGAAGCTCTGCTCGCTGTCGGCAGCGTGGAGGTTGCAGGCGTGTGTCCTGTTGCCGTCGTAGACGGCCGCCTGGCGCTGCATGGCGCTGTTAGTGGACCTAGTGCTGAAGCTGTAGGCCAGGAAATAGGTGAAGTTGCCGAGCAGCGTGCCGCCCCACAGCGAGCTGCCGCCGCCACGGCTCGGCAGGCACCAGCCGACGTAGCTGGCATACAAGGGCCGGTAGAAGGTGAACCAGGCGCCCGCCACGAGCGCCAAAAACAAGAAGCCCACGAACGCGGAGCGGATCGAGTGAGAGTTAAGCGCGCGGCGGGCCCAGACCAGGGGCCCCGCGGCTAAACACTTCTCCAGCGCGACGAGCCAGGGCCGGGCTTGCCGCCGTGCGTTCTCCAGCCCAGTACGTGCCGTGGTCACGTCGAGGGGTTGCAACAGCCCGCCGTGCGCCGAAGGTGCGGTGTACTTAGCCAGGTAAGAGAGAGTAGTGAAAACGCGCCAGGCCACGTCGGCCGCGGTCAGCGCCGCCGCGGCCCGCACTGCCAGAGCTTGCACCAAGCTGAGGTCGACGCCCTGGGCTTGCGGAGGGGCGGCCTGCCGGGACCCGACGCCTGTCACCCCGCCCGCAGGCAAGGCGCGCCGGAGCGTGGCGTTCAGCGACGCAGGGCCGTGCAGCGCCCCTGACCGTAACCCTGCTCCCCAGGGGAGGGGTCTAGGGCAGTCAGGGCCAAGCGCGAGTCCGACAGCCAGGCGGAGGTGGCGTCGCGCAGCAAAGTACCGCTTTGTGCCAGAGCGCCCACCGTGTCGGGCGGGTGGTAGTCTGCGGCGGGGAAAACAAACCCAGGTTCTAGCCTGGACCATGCGGACCGCAGCACGTCGCGGGCGTCGCCTAGACCCGCCGCAAGCCCGGCCAGCGGCGGCTGCAGCCAGCCGTCCAGCACCGCCGGGGGGTAGACGCTGCCGAAGGGCACGGTACTGGCCCGCAGCCAGACAGAGAACTCGGCGGGCTGGAGCCACACCGACTCCAACTCCAAACTGGGGCGCTGCCCCTCGAGCCAGGGCGCGGAGCCCGCGAGCAGGTCGAAGCCGCTGAAGTAGGAACCTACGCCGTTCAGGACCATCGCGCTGTACACGGCCTGGATACCCTTCACGGCCAGGGCCTGTTCGTACAAACCGCGCGCCTGCTGCTCGAGGGCCAACGCGCTTGATGCAAAGTCGCGGAGGCGCAGCTGGAACAGCTCCACTGTCGTACGCAGCGTGGCCAGGCGTGCTTGCAGCGTGGCCTCCAGGGCGTTAGCGGCTCCGGCATACAGCTCCGCGGGCGCCGGCGAGAGCTCGCAGACTCCTCCGGCGCGCCAGGACGCGCGCAGCGCGAGGAACGGGTCTGGAGTGCCAGGGGCCCCGGGCAAGGACTCTAGCAGCTGCAACAGCTGCTCTAGTTCCTGCCGCACGGCCTCGCGACTGGCTGCGGTGTGGTTTAGGGCGTAGCTGCGGTCGTAGGCCACGCGGTCCGACACCGCTTCCCCTTGCATGGTCCAGGCCCGCTGCACGGTGTCAGCGAAGCCCGTGTTTTGTGCGTACACCTGCGACTTGGCTACCAGCCCCACCCCCGCCTGTTCGGGCCGGGCCAAGCGCGCCAGCGCCACTAGCTCTGAGCGGTTGCAGCCGTAGCCCGGCAGCAGCAGGGCGCCGTTGTCGCCTCCACCGGCTGGCGGAAGCTCGCGCAAAGGCGCCAGCAGCCAGCCGGCCTCACTACAACAGCCTCCCTCGGCGGCCATCTCCAACAGCATACCGAGCGCCGTGACCGAGCGCCCCCAAGCCGTGGTACAGAGCTGTACCTGCGCCTCTAGCTTTTCCAGCTTGCCCTGATTTTCTGCGCCCGCCCTTTCGGCGCGCCCCAGCGCCGTCTGCACAGCCGCCGAGAGCTTAGCCTCACAGCGCGCAAACTGCCGTCGCACACACTGTACGCTCTGCGCCTCCTCGGCCTCTATCGCGCACTGCAACAGCCGCCACTGCTCAAAGATCTCAGCCTGCGTTTCGCCCTGCGGCACTCCGTACTGTGCCAACTTGCCAGCAGCACTAAACGAGCTGCACCACAACAAACCAATCGCCACTGCCGAAATTGCTGCGCGCGCTTTCCAGTAAAGCCTCCGCGGGAGCGCGGGCGGCGGCTGCAGCGGCATTGGCCCCGCGTTGGCTTCGCTCTCGTCGTCTCTCCTCTTCATAGTAGCGTCGTCTTTCTGTGATAGACAAGGAAATCCCGCGCTGGTTCGCAAAGCTCCCTATCTTCTTCAAGGGGGAGAAGATAGGGGGGGGGGGTGAGGGGGCTGGGGGAAAAAAAGGGGGGGGGGGCGGGAGCTTGGAGTAAAAAGAGGTCGACCAAAAAAGCGGGGGCTATTAATATTTAAAAGGCATGAACTTGCCACGGGTGCAAGCCGGGACGTTAGGCGTCACAGCGGCAGAAAGTGCGGGGGCAATTTTGTCGAGTGGCTATTTGGAATTGCTGACGTATTTCAAAAAGGACATTGCTGCAGGGTCAGGCAAAGCAGAGGCCATAGCAGGCGGAGAACATGTAGTGTGGAAACTTAACGAGTGGGTATGGCGCCTGGGCGTACGGCCAGCCGAGGTGTACAGCTGGTCACGCGACGGGGTAGCGCTCAGGCTTACTGGGCTCAGCGAAAAGCGCCAAAGGGCTGTTGCTATACTCAACCACCTGCGCAACAACACCAAGGAACTTTCAACCACCGGCATCACCCCACCCAAGGCTTCGCTTGAGTACCTTTATTTGTGCGGGGGCTTGCGCGGCCCCTGCGATCCGGCTGGGGAGTTTGGACAGGTAAGCGAGCTGGGGGAGTTGCTGAAGGAGCTACGGCAACGACACCTAGCTGCTGATGTAGATGTAGCACAACTGTTGCAGCGGTTCGGCCAACAGTGGAACTATGCCAGACAAGGAAAGGGCGCCTATGCCGTTACGCTAGAGCGCATGTCCTGCCTTGGCCCTGACTTGTTGGACGAGCTAGACAGCTTGCGCCATAGTTACCTGAGCGGGGAAAAGGGACCAGAAAAGAAGGATAGGCTCAGAGGAATTCTGGCACGGGTTAGTGGGGCCATAGCGGGATTTGTGCTGTTTGGTAGCGGCAAGGCTGCTATGCCATGGAGAGTGTCGGCGGACAGCAAGCCCGAGAACTTTGTTACAGTACCGCGGGCAGGGGCACCCACGTCCTTTGTGCTGATAGATGTGGACTGTTTCTACCACGAAGGCGAGGGTAAGCGCCCTGACCTGTGCGTCCCTGAACTCTTTACGCTGGGCAAGCGTTTGCACGTGTACCCCCTGCCCCCAGAGCTGCGGAAAACAGAGAACGCGGCTGCGCTAGTGGTTATGCATTTCCTAGTGTTCGTCTGCAACTGGCTCCGCGAAAGAGGCTGCAAGTCCAACCTAGCCTTACGTCAGGACATATTCTGCGAAGAAAGCTGTCCAGGGCTTGGTGATCAGGCAACCATTGTGCGGGGCTTGGAGCTGCTGGGCCAGATTGACCGTCATTACCAAACAGCACGCGCCGAGCGTCTAACGATGATCGCGGGGCTAACCTGGACCATGCAGCAACACCACCCGCGGTTTTATACAGCGTGCTGTCCCGTGGGCACTGGTCGGCTATACACTTGTAGTTATAACTACCGTCTGCTGTTGCGCCTTGTCACTTGCGCGCGCTGCCACAAGCAGAGCGCGGGCGGGGCTCTCCTGGGTGCTTTAAGCAAGTTTTATAGCGCCGTGGTGCAACAGAGCGAGCTGCTCCAAGTAGCCTCTGGCTGGAGCCTGCCGCCTGACGACTCTTGGGGTGCGCCGTATGATCCTACAGAGCCAGAAGCAGGGATGGCTGTGCTGCCCGATGAGGGCGCAGTCACGCCGTTGCCCACCGCTCTTATCAGCAAGTCGGCTCTGCGCGTAGGAGATTTATTGAAGCCCGAGCTTATCCTCAAGCTCAAGCCGCCTTTCGATGCTAAGGCAATACAACCGCAGGAAGACAGAAATAACACCGGAATTAACATCCAGAACATTGCAGGTCTTCTGGATCAAGAAATCGCAAAAATTGAAGCCCTCTTAGGAAAAGAAATACAACAGATTACCGAAAAAGAAACCCAGAATCTCGCCGCATCGATCCGAAAGTTGTACAGTTGCAGGCGCTTTGCCCTCTCGGCCCAAGCGAAGGAGAGCAAACAAGAGGCAGCTCAGGTCATACAAGAGTCACTACAGTGCATTGCAATACAACAGACTATTGATACAAAACTCGCAGCGTGGGAAGCAAATGCTAAGTGGCAGGAGGCGCTGTGCCGGGAGCCTTTTGCATTGTACGGTTTGTATTTGCTATTTCAAAGCCTGCGCCGAGTACCAAGGCAGAACGAACAGCCCAATTTGTACCAACACTGGCGCGCGCGCGCAGAACGTGCTTTGTGTGACCTGAGCCGCCACATACTACCAATGCAAAGCCTGTTGTGTCTTCTTCGACCTTACGCCAGTGCCAGATCTTACTTATCTACGGATGCTCTGCAAGAGCTCTTTCAAACTTCACGCAGGTTTGCTAAACGTGGAGAAACAAACAAAAACGATAAATCCATCTTCTTCACGGATGACAAATTATGCCGACTACTAAGTACCTCTATGCGTACAATCAAAGATTTAGTGACGGGCCAAATATCAAGGCAAGGCTCCAGCCAGAGGCTACTTGTCACAAGGGATTGTTCGGGATTGCCAGCATGTATACAACCGCATTACAAAGCGTTGCAGTTGATGTGGAGAATTGCTGCAGACCCCCAGCTCGTAGCACAGTATGCACCCGATCTGCTCTGGACAAATTACAGCACCCAGAATAAACACGACAAAAGCTTGGCGTGTCTCGATTGCTTGTATGAGCAAGCTCATCAGCAGCCGAATAGCAGCAGAACCGTTTATGCTAATTCCAAGCTGCTTCCATTAGACGAGTGCACGTGTGCAGCAGCTGCAGAAAAGGGGACGCTTAAACTCAAGGACCTAAATGGCCCCTGTGTACATGCGCTTTTCTTACAGGCCTTTTTGTGCACAATATTTGTACAGGTCTGTGAAGAGTTGCCACCTCCAACGGAAAATAGCCCGGCTTCAAAGACGGCTGCAATGCATGAGTTACGCAGGGTTGAAGCCATACGACCAAAGTACAACTAAGTTTTTTTAAGGATTAAAAATTGTTGGTACTTTATGGTTCTTGTCGTCAGTTGCAAGCAGACGCACTTACAACAACGGAGCCAAGTCCTCATCGCGCTCTAGGAGCCTTGCGTTTTCCTGTGCGTGTTCCAACGCGGGTATTGCCTCCTGCAACCTTGCTAGCGTCTGCGTCAACAGTAGGTAGTTTCGGCGCAGCTGTCGCTGGTACATCTTTTCGATTTTTGCGCTGTGAGCCCGTGCGCGCTCGAGCCGCTTTTTGAAAAGCCTCTCGGTACGTGCACTGTCAACTTTTGCGCGTGCTAGCTCCTGCTGACGTACATCTCTTTCGTCTTTCGGCTGTTGTTGTTGCACGACGACGGCCGCTCTGTTGGGCATTGCCTGAGGAGGCTGTAGCCGTCGGCCACGCGACAGACTTAGGCACAGACATCCTAGTCCTATTGCCAGGGGCCACAAGAACGCAAAACAAAGCAGCTCTATTCCACGCAGGTCCAAGTTCAGCGGGGGGTCGGGCCACATTCTTATATCTTTTTACGTGCCGCGAATAGTGACAGAAAGAAAAAGGAGGACACGAAAGGGGGGTGTGTGTCCGTTTTTTGCGCCCCCCCCCCTCCCCTTTTTTTCCATCTCTCTCCCTTCCCCCTCCCTTTCACCTCACTTTCCCCCCCCCCTCACCTTGCTGCTATCAATAACAGAAGGAGGGAAAAAATGGGCCAGACGACAAGTACGGTTGTTTGTATTCGGAAAGCCGCCAAAAAGAAATGGTTTCAAAACTTTCTAGCTAGCCCGGAAACACAAATCAGTACGCTTCTGAATACGCCTAATGCCACAGCGATCCGACTAAATGCACGATACACAGCTGGTTGGAGCCAGGACGATGTAGACAATGTACGGACGTTCCTTGGGGGACTAAACACAAAGAACACATCGAATCCGAACAGCAACATTAATCCCATGGAATATCTCAGTATCCTACGCAACAGTCTCAAGCCTAAAACAGACGGAACGTGCAAAATGTGGGTTGCGTACGCGAAGCGCTTTGGGTTCGTAATCTTTACTGTCGAGAAGTCAGGAGATGCTGTTATATCACATGCAACCATAGAGTATGTCCATGTCTTTGCCAGCGCAAACAGAGCTGATTCAAACAGTCAGGTTTACAAAGGCATTGAAGCTGCCATCGTTCGTTACGTCCAAAGAAAACCTAACATTGGCAAGCTACTAAAAGGGGCATCGTTAGAAAGCTTTGTGATGAGAAAACAAGGGGCGAAATTCCCATCATGGCTAAACACCAGGGTTGACGCTGGTGCAGTCAACGGCGCGTCGCATAACACACGGCGGGGCGTCGAACCCCTCGTCTCTTCTTCATCTGCTAATGAAGACCAGTAGGTTGCTTGGTTACGGTAGAACCGCCCTTCTCCCATCCCCCCCCTTCCCCCCCTCCCCGCCCCCCCCCCAGAAAAGAGCGCAAAAGTCTTCCCCTCCCCTCTCTGCCTTGATTCAAAGAGATATAAATTAAGAAACAGAAAGAGGCGCATGCAAGTAGCACAAAAAGGGCTGGCCGACCGGGCGCGCAAAGTGAAAAAGTGTCATCTGTACTACATTCGGCACCTCTTGGTCACGACAAACATACACAGTCTGAGACACCACCCCGTGCTGGGCGACGCATTCATGAGTTCCGCGGTGCCTTGGGTCAACGTGCTGCAAAGGCAAGAGCTGCGCGATGCACAGACTCTGCTGCAGCAACTAAACCCCAAACCACGAGTGCTGGTGTCTTCGGTGATGCCGCGCGCTATGCTTACAGCTCTGCTGGTCGCGGGAGAGTACGCGAGCAAGCAAGGCCTTAAGATCCATGTGCTGCGTGAGGTTGCGGAGGAAGCGTGCTGGAGGAACGGCGAGCATCGTCGGCGGCATCCAGCGGTAGGCACGCTCAGGCTGGAGACGTCTCAGCCCACGGCGGAGCCTGTGTACTTTAGCAAGACCGCCACGCAAGAAACGGTGTTACGGACCGTAGAGATTACACTGGCGCAGCTAGCCAGCACGTACCCTAATGAAGCTAACAGTTACTTGTCTTTGCTGAAGCAGGTCCGGGAACGGTTCTCCTTTGACAAGCTGCAGGACTCTGACATGGCCGAGAGCAGACAGCAGCGTTCGCCGGGCATCGTCATTCGCCCCTGCAGGAAAGAGGCCATCAAAAAAATCCTGGATATTTGGCACGCAGACGATGTTGCAGGCTCGAACACGGATTATTGTAATGCGTGGATAAGTACGCACGGGAATTTCATGTTCAACCGGTTAGAGCTTACGAAATCCGTCCGGAATCTGGCAGTGTGGGTACAGAGGACAGAGACGCAAACTCCTCCGCCGGGAAAGAAGGAGAGGGCCCTTTCTTTGGATAAGCCCCAAAATCTGTTGTCAGGCATGGAACAACCCGGCTTGCCTGCGGAGGAGGATATCAGACGCGTCTGCCAGAAATGGGGGGAATCGTTGGCGTATTGGCGGGGGGTTGGTGAGAAAGATTACGAGGAGGCCCTGAAAGATTGGTCCAAGGGAGAATTTGGCCGGCTATTCCTTCTGTAACCGAGAGGGCTATAGCTTGAGTTTATTATTAAATATAATTCCTTTACTTCCTCTAGCGAGAGTTTGGATGATATCCTCCGCCAATTCCGGATTCTTTCTTTGTACCTCTAGCCGTAAAGGCCAAAACTGTTTCCCTAGTTGTCTCTTTTTTGCTTGCAGCCAAGGACACAAACTCGTGTGGCGCGACAAAGCGCGGACGACTTCCTCGTTGAGCTTGCGCAGCTCTGCAAATTCCTCGGCCATGGGCAAAAGCTGTGCTTCCCGTGTGTTAGAGAGACAGGAGTTGTGAAAGGGGGGGGGGGGGGGAGAAAAACGGAGAGCGAGAGGGCAAAGGGGGGACGAGGGAGGAGAGGGGGGGGGGGGGGGGGGGAGCGGACAACAGGGAGGAGGGGAAGGGGGAAGAAGTTTTTTGGGGGAGAGGGTCTCAAAACTCTTTTGCAAGAGTGCAGACAGGTTTAGCCCGCTCGCACTTTTGCTTTTTATTAAAAGCGGTGTTTAAGACCGGTGACATTTCTGTTGTGTGTTTCAAGAATGGTTTGCTTCCTCTAGACTTAACTTTGTTTATACAGCCCGTCCGAGCGGGCTTGGTATTTCTCGTAGAATAGACAAGCAAGGCAGTTCAACTTCTCTTTCTCCCAGAGCGTTGCTGCGTGACGAGCGGGAAAGATAGTTTTTCGGAAACACGATAGGTGGCAGAGGAGACGTGCGAGCCGGTGTAAGATGGGGGCTGGGAGCCATGCGCAGGTGGTATTTGTGCCGAGGAAAGCTATCGGTGCTGATAGAGGGGCTCTCCGTTGTTTGCAAGTTCAGCTTGGGGTTGACTAACCGGCTGAGCGCTCCAACGCCGTTGTACATACCTTGCGGCGGGGACCGACTCCATTCTTCACCTCGCTCCTTTTCTTTTGTTTCTTCTGCTTGTACCGGCGGCTGTTCAGGACCAGGAACCGTTGCCTGGGCGTCGCCTGGTAGCAAGAGTTTGCAGGAACAGGCGCCGCAGGAGGCCTGCGACATCTGCATAGCTACCAGATGGGCCCAGCCGGTTGGTACGAGAGCTGCCAAAACGCCCAGGGCAAAAGCCCACAGGGACAGCCGAGCTGTTCGTACAGGCCGACGTGCGGACAGCGAGAGCCGCAGCCAGACTGCCAGGTAAGCGGCGCAGAGTACAACGCCCAACACTGTCACCCGTCGGAGGCACTTAAGCCTCGACGACATGGTTCCCCACCGTGGGGGGCAGGGCTGTACCTCTTGCCCCAGCACCACCGTAGCCTCCCCGGCGACCTCCTCTGCAACCTGTTGACGGCGGCGGCGGGCCAGCACCAGCCCTAGCTGGCGTATTTGCAGGTTAGCGCGAAGCAGCAGCCAGCCGCCGTAGAGCTGTGCTTGTAGCAAAAAAGCTTCTGCTGGCCAGCGCAGCCCGGTGACGAGGGAAACACCCGTACAGACGACACACAGGACAAGGCGCAGGGAACGCGAGTGCGAGGGCCTGTCTTGACCCAAGTACGCCAAACCAGTCGGGTAGCGTTCTAGACATTCAAGCCAGACGTGCCAGGCTAGCGGAAACAGCGTGGCATGGTACGCTAGCGAAGGCTCTACTCCCTTTTCGCACAGGAGTATGAGCGCGACCCCGTGCGCCAAGTGCCACACCCATATCCGCGGCAGCGTAAACAGGGCTGCCTCGCTCCAGCGGCTGTCTTTCCCGCCCATCAACTGCAGGCCTGACAGCCAGGCCAAGCCGCACGCAAAGGCGAGGACGCCTACTAAGCCGTGCCCTACAGTAAACAAGCCGCGCATAGCCAGAGTCCGGCCGAGTGCATACAGAAGAACAAGGAAGCTGCGCTTCTTCTTGTGTGTCTTTTTTTTTTAAATTATTATTACTAATATTACCACAACAAAACAAAAAAACAACAAGACAAAGCTACGGAGGACTGGCGTGGAGCGAGAGAGAGAGGGGGGTTAGCTCTGCCGCGCGGGCCGAGCAGGGAAGCCAGCGCCCAGCTCGGCTCTGTGCCGTTTAAACACCAGCATACGAAAAGTTTCGGCAGTGGGGCCCGCCATGGACACTGGCGCGTGGCACTCTAGTACAAAGTCTGACAGGACTTCGGGGACCTGCAGCTTCACAAAGTCCCAGTGCCGATCGATTAAAAAAGCGTAGCGCACGCGCAGGTCCTTTTGTATTAAATTTTAACAGAATTTTCTTGTGCGGCGGTTTCCAGCCTGCGTAGAAGCTGAGAAGTGCAATACCAAAACTGGCAGCGCCCTGTGCCGACCCGTCGTCGGGTAGAATCTTGGCCAAGGTGAAGCCCTCGCGGCAGTCTGTGCCCCAGAAGACCCGCGGTCGTGTTGCCCGGGCCAGCACACCTTGTAGCCTATCTAGCATCGAGCTCCAGGCGGTGGTCTGGGTTGCTGCAAAGTCCCCAGAGTCAAAGCCGTACACCGCCCGAAAGCCCATCACGCCCGCGATATTGACCGCGTGCCCCTCTCCGGCCCCAGCGTCCACAAAGATCAGCTCGCCTTTTTCTTTTTGCAAGTAGTAATCCAGCAGCGCGTACAAGAGGGGCTGTGCCGTGCCCTGTGTACCGGACTCTTCCTGGTTGCGCGCACAGGGGGAGGAGCGCCTGATCATGAAGGCCGAGGTTGCCGCCTGCTTGCCCAGCGGCGAGGCCAGCCCGTCCCCGATCCCCCCCCGTGCCTGGCGGTAGAAAAGCAGCAGCCTCTTAGCTTGCGCACACGAGCTCGGCTCGTTTGCCTTGCCGGGAAGGCACAGCACGTAGGGGTTGGCGCTTCTGCACACGGCGCACACGGACGCCGAGAAAATGTTCCCCTCCAACGTACAGTTGGGGCAGTTCCACGTGTCGCCCAAGACGCACCCCGCCGGGAACATGGCCTCTTTGCGGAGTGGGGGCTCTGGTTTCCCTGGGCCGTAAAGTTCCGGCTCGCCCAGGAGCTCAAGATCCCGGGGGACACCTACTTGCACCTGCAGGTACGCGCCCCCGGGACCCTGCGGTGAGTCGCGTACTACCTCCAGCAGCAACAGACAGACCCAGACCACGAAGCAACCGGGCGCGCGTTCCGCTACCTGTCCAACCTAGGCAGCGCGGCTTGTTTTGTGCACGTCCCCCCGGAGCTGCGCGGACTTTTTTTCGGCGACAGCAAGGCGCCGGCCGGGCACTTTCTCTTAGTCCACGACCCCCCCAATCAGGTCTCTGCACGCCGGCGCCTGTCGGAGGAGCTGGTCCAGCGTCTCGCCCGCGCTCTTCTTCGAACGCAGCAAGTAATACCACCAGCGGCGGAGCTGCACGACGGGTGCTGGCAGCGGCTCCTGCTCCCGCCTCCGCTGCCGCAACGCGCAGTGGCTAAACGTCAGCCCGTCCAGCCACTGCGCAGGAGCCTCCTCCGCGCACAGCCACAGTTCCTGGCACACCGCCAGCGCCCAGCTCTGCGCGGGCCGCAGCACGCAAGCCCGTTCTCGCAGCCGGCTCCCGTAGAAGCACAGAAAGAGTGCTAGCGCGTTCGACAACCTCAGGGTGGACGATCGCACCCGCGGCTCCGTGCTTAGCGCGCTGGCTGGGCAGCGCCGCTGCAGCCAGCGCGCTGTGCCAGAGACCAAGAAGCGCCGTCGCTCTCTGTCCCAAGTAAAGATCTCGGGCCCCAACTCAAACATGCACAGGCGGGACGCCGCCCACAAGAACCGAGCCAGAAAGTCACACAGCTCGCCCTCCCAGTACCCGCGCCCCCCCACCTGCTGCCATGGAGATTCTTGTGCCGACGCTGTCATAAGTTCGGGCAGCGGTTTGCCAACCTGCAGGTGGTGCGCCAAGCCCGCCGCCTGAAGGACCACCGCGGGGATCGTCGGTGACGAGGTAGTAGTGGTCGACAGTAGTCGCAGAGGCGCGGGCGTAGGCGTGACGCGCGCCGGGGTCTTGCTCTTCCTGACAACTTGCAGGTAGTCGTCAAAATTAGAGCTTGCGCCCGGCACCGACGGTGGCCACCAACCTCTAGCCAGGCTGAGCACGGGCTCCTGCGCAAGCGTCTCTATTTGCTCGGCAACGGCCGCTAGCCCCGCCCGACACAGCGCCGCTTCGCTACGCAGCGCTCTGAACAGCGCGGCCAGCACCAGCAGGTTTGATAACGTGCACGCTCGCTGGCACAGCAACCTCTCCACACGCGTCGTCGTACAAGAGACCGCCAGCTCTTGCGCATGCGCGAGCCCCGAGTGGGACAACATGTACTGTTGCCGTCGCTCGCTCCAGCACAGCGAACTAGGCCCGAGCTTCGAAAGCAGCAGGTTGTCGCAGCACCCCAGGGCCAGGCGCTCCACCAGGGCCGCCAGCGCGGCCCCCCGCCCCGCCTGTGCCCCTCCATTGTCCTTGTCTATCTCTACGCCTGCCCATTCACTGCAAAGCCAGAACTCATCTTCGTCGCCCGGCTTCTTTTTTTTCCCCTTCACCCACACGAGACAGCCCACCACGGGCGTGCAACCCGTAGCCAAGTGCATGTACTGTTGCAGCGCCGCCCTTTGCACTAGCACGAGCAGGCTGGTGCATTGCACAAAGGCATACGTCACGTTCTCCAGCTCCAATGTATGCAACCTAGGCAGTCCGCTGTCACGGGGTGACGACAACGACGACGTCCACGCTATTTTAGCCCACCTCTTAGCATCTAGACTTTCGATGGGTACCCGCACGGCGGGCCTTCCGCGACGGGCCGCGGAAGACGCGCTCCATCGTAGTAAAGGAGCTCGGGCGGGCACACTGCTAGCAGCCTGCCCAACGCTGGCTTGCCTCTTTACGTCTTCCTTCCATTCTACAAGCCAGCGTGGTTGTTGAGCGGCAGGAGGGCTGTACCTGTAGCCTCGAACAGTTTTGGTGTTGATCTGACAACGCTGGCACACCAAACTTGCTTTCTCAAGGACGTTCAACAGCGCCTGTAGCTGCAAACCAACCGAATCCATCGGCGGTCCCTTATCGTCTCGAACACGTTCACCTCTCTCTCTCTCTCTCTCTCTCTCTCTCTCTCTCAAACCTTTTTAAACACACCTGTTACAAAAAGCGCTTTGCGTGCAGCGGGCGGAAGGGAGGAGGCACAGGAGAAACGAAAGCCTCTCTCCACCCCCCCCCCCTTCTCTTCCACACAGCCCCCCCCCTCCCCTCCTCCCTCCCCCCCCCCGGGGGGGGAAGTAAAGGGAGTAATAGCTGCATTCGCTAAACTAAGAAACCCCTCCCTTCTCTTCCCCCCTCCCCTCTTCCTAGCATGTCGAGCCAGCGCCACGAGGATGAGAGACCCCCCAAGCGTCGCTGCCAGGCATCTGCATCTGCCCCGCCCGCCGACTGGTTGTTGTCTTTGCCCGAGGGCGTCTGGTGGCTCGTGAGGGATTTTGCGCCTGCCAGCATGGTGTGGCTGGCGCTGTGTTGCCGGCGGCTGCGATTCCTGGTCCCGCGGTGGTGGCAGGGTTATGTCACACCGGCCGAGCTTGTCCTACACCAGCACGACCACTGCAACATAGCCCTAGGCCTGCGCGGAGCGGGTGTAAACAGCGTCGGCAGCGTAGCAGTGGTGGCTCGAGGCCGCGGCCATGCAGGACAGCTCAGGTCGCTCACCAGAGCGATAGACCTGCTGCGGGGCCTGCGTGTACACAAGCTTTCGGTGAGAATCAACTCGAGCCTGGATTACAAACTTGCAGATGTGCTGTCCAGCGCCACCTCGGTCGAGGAGCTGGAATTGAAGCGGATCTCACACTTGAGCCACAGAGATCTGGCAGCTCTGGCGGCGCCGGCTGCGCTCCGAAAACTGGCTTTGTCCTATTGTTTTTGTTTCATAGACGCCGATTTGGCCTATCTCAGGGCTTTTGTGTCACTAGAGCACCTCCACTTGCAGTGTTGTTTTGGGGTGCAAGGCCCGGGGCTAGGGCACCTGCGCCACCTCGGCTCCCTCCGACGACACCAACCTGGCTCCGCTAAGGGAACTTACCCAACTTAAGCGCCTGAACCTGGCCTCCTGTTCCGCTGTGACGGACGCCTTCCTAGCGGGCCTGTCGGAATTCTCAGCCCTCCGCGAACTAGATCTATCGGATTGCGATGGCATCCAGGGCCAAGGCCTGCCGGGCTTGCTGCAGCTACGCCAGCTCCAGAGCCTCAAGATCATGGTCTCGGCAGCCGACGGGGCGTTGCTGTACGTGCTACCCTGCCTGCCGCTGGTAGAGCTGCAGCTTGGGCCTTGCCCGGGCTTGACCGACTTGAGCATACTACGTTCGTGCTTGTCGCTGCGGAAGCTGGAGCTCCGGAGCTGCACTGGCGTCACCAGCGTGCACGAACTACCATGCATCCCATCTCTCCGCGAGCTGACGCTGCAAGGGTGCGAGCACATTGCTAGTTTAGGGCCGCTGCAGCACTGTGCGGGACTGGAAATACTGAACGTCGGTAGGTGGGGACGCCCCCTGCGCCTGAACGAACTGCTACCTATGTCTCTACAAGAGTTGTATCTTTATCGCTGCCCGCACCTTGAGAATTTCAACGCGCTACTGCACTGCCCTGCGCTGCGCCAGGTGACTTTCCACTCTTGTACAGGCCTGACCTTGGAAGATCTGACCTTGTTGCTAGCTCTGCCCCAGCGTTCGCTGCGCACATTGCATTTGTTGCAATGTGAGCATATCGTGCCTCACACATTGGGGCAAACCGCCGCCTCGTGGTTCAGCAAGTTGGAGCTGCTGTACAACTGCAAGCAGATTGTCTACCAGTCTGCCGGGTGAGGTACGTTATTAGGATTCAAGCAAAAAATTTCTTTTAATTAAAATCTCTAGCAGCCCCCCGCCGGCTTCTCGACAACCAGACCCTAACTTCTTCATTTTGGCCAAAGCTCTGCAGCTTTGGCCAAAGCATCCAGACCCCCCTGTTGTCGTCCTTCTTGCCGTGGTCGCTGCCTTCCCGCCTGTGTAGCTTGCAATTGTTTCTCTAGTCGTTGTATTCGCGTCTGTTCAGCTTGCAGTTGTTGCTCTAATCGCACTGTCAGCGCCTCCTGAGCTAGCAGCCGTCGCTCTAATTCCACTATTCGCGCCTCTCGATCTTGCAGTCGTCGCGCTATGGGCTCTTGTGGCTGCTGTTGTCTCTCTAGCTGCTGTTTGTGCGTCTTGGCGGTTTGCAGCTCTTGATGCAGTCGCAACAGGGTTGGCGATTGCAGCTGCTGAGGGCCCCCCCAATACTCATCGGCGAGTTCTTGCGCCTTTTCTCGCTCCCATCTTAGCTCTGCTATTTCTTCCTGATACATGAATAGCTTGAGCTCTGGCGCATGATCCTCCGCTTCCTGAGAATTCAGCCAGGTTTTCCACTTGCTACTCCAACCTAAAAAATGATCATAGAGCGGTTTGTAGATGCGCGTCTCGCCTGTCTTCACCTGCTGCACCAGTACACTCGCTAGGCGGCACATTTCGTTTAAATTATCGTGCCACTTCTTTTGCTCCTGCTTCAACACTTTCAAACGATGGCCTTGCCCTTGTGATAGTCCAGCCCACCATGCATCGGACTTGCTCTTTGCGTTTTTTGCCGCCTCTGCCAGAGCAAGTGTCTGCTTGTTATATTTGCCTTCCGTAGTTGTATGTTTCCCGGTCCCTTTGCGCGGAGCTTTATCAAAAGATAGGTAGATGGTGTGCATGAGTTGTAGTGGTGATTGCTTGATTGGCGTTATGTGAAGTGCGTACATCCTCTGTTGCAAACGCTCGCAGGCTGTCATCCTTCTCGCCAGCTTCGACTCAACATCCTTCAGCTTTGCCGTGGTGGCAGCCCAGCGCCTCCCGACCAGCACAAGCGCGGTCAGAAAGACTCCCGCCTCAGCGACCAACTCGTCAGCATTCCATGTCCGTGCTGACAAGCGCTCGGCGATTTCGCCTGCTCCGCGGAAGCGTAGCCAACAAATCCCGGGGTTGGCGGGCTCCTCGACAAAGGCCTTTCCTCGCGCAAATCCGTGACCCGACATGTCGACCCGGAAATGGCGAGGCTGCTTGAGCGCCGTCTGGCTCAAATTGTCGGCCGCCCCGAGCAAGCAGCAGCCCCCCCGCCCCTGAGCGTCCCGCAGCTCTTGCGACCACCACTCTGCGACCACCTGCAAGTTCGGAGTATTGGTGATAGTGGGAAGCTGTCCAGCCAATCCCAACGAGCCTTCTAGTTTAGTCCACAACACGTCAAAGTACGTGGACGGAAGTAACCCCAGACTACGCGCCGCGAGGCTCAGCAAGTTAGCGAGGTTGACGGCCTGGGGGTACCCCGCAGCACTCGGGGCTGCCGACCCCCGCCCTCCAATCTGCCTGAAATACCTAGGCCTCACTCTGCCCAGTACGAGCGACTTGCTTGTGCAAAAGAGCGTGTCTGCTGGCGCCCAGTTAGCAAGCATGGTTTTCATAGCTGCCAGTACTTTCAACAGCTTGTCGACAAACGCCGTAAACCGCTGGATTCCTACCGCGGGTAGCGCTGCTGCTGCGTATGCCAGTAAATCCGTCTCCTCGTGGGCAACTGGCCCAGCGGTGAAGGCCATCGCGATCCAGTGGTGCTGGGCACTGTCCATGGCTCGCCCGTTCCCGTTCGAGGGCGCCGAGGATTCCTCCTTGATATTAAGGCAGCCGTAGACTTCAGGCGCCAGCCCCTGTTTTTGGAAGTAGTCTTGTAGTTGTAAGCTGTTGATCAAGTCTGCGACCAACGGCGCCGCCTCGCCTGGGGTCTGCAGTTTCTGTAGACACAAGCCCCCCTGCCCGGTCCCGACTGACAATGCGACGCGATCAGGCCAGTTTCGCCCCAGGCCGTACAGGCTGGCTAGGTCTTGCTGGGCGATAACTAGGCAGCGAATGTTTGCAGGCCAGACCTTCTTCATTTCCGCAGCCAGATCAGTGTTTCGGAGCGCAAGAAGCCTGGGGACTAGGCCGGGATCGTCCTCGCGCGATTTATGCTCTTCCACTTGCAAAGGAGTCCACCCTTCGAGCACGAGTTCTACTGCTTCGGCGGATTGGTTGGGTAGTACGCCGGCCTCTCTTTGGTGCTGCTGGCATAATCTCTTTAGCAGGCCGATCAGCTGCACGACGTGCCCGCGCTCAGCCTGCACTCTAGCCCGCTTGGTCGGTGGGTCCATGGCTCGTGCGCAAATCTTCGCGCAAAGCCTTTTACACACTTAGCAAAGGAACATGCTGGCACGGTTCCTTTGCTGAATGCACTTCCCTCTCAGTCCCTCCCCTGCTTCCTCTCCCCCCCCCCCCTGAAGGAAAAAGAAAAGGGAGGGGCGGGCTAGAGACATTTTGGGTTTGTAGCCAAAGACCGAGTTCTGACAAGAAATGTCGCGGGTCATTTTTGATCTCCCTGAAGAACTTTGCGAGCAGCTAACAACCGACTACCTTACACCAGCAGACGAGGCGTTGCTGTATGCAACAAACCGCAACTATCCGGCAAGACAGCTAGGCGACCAAAGGGGGGGTGCGTTGATGGCTAGCATGCTGATTTACTTTTATGAATACAGACAATTATCAGCAGCCCTCTTGGATAGTAAACAGGCCGAACTTGTCCGCCAGATCGCAAAGGACGGCAAAATACATTGCCGAGCCCTCTGCCTGTTCCCCAACACTGCAGCACGAAAAAACGTAATTATTGGCAGGCTGTAGAATCGCTGGTTTCCTACGTGTTGCGCACGAGGTACGACCGGGCGGCCCCAACCAAGCCAAACCTAAGAAGTCTAGTTCTGTCCGGAGACGACGCGTCCAACGAGAACAAGCACACGATTCTGACCACGGAGAATGGGGACTACTTTCCTTTTGTCACGCGCTATGATTATCCAAGCATCAAGCACCTGTGCTTGCACAACCTAAAGCTTGAGCTCAAAAAGAAGGAAAAGCTGGCCGTACGCACCCAACTCTGTGAGGACCTTTGCTTAGTGCACCTCAGGCTGTGGCTGTCGGAGCAGAACGCTATTCAGTTGTTCGGGTGTGAGGAGCTCAAGCGGTTTGTTTTCAGTCAAAACCCTGTCTACGAAGAGGGTGCGGTCTCGGACGGTCTTACTCTAGAGGTGGACTGGTGTCCAAGCCTGCAGAAAGTCGAGGCAAGCGCGGCGCTACCCCGGACCAGTGACGACCCAGCGCTACGATCAGCAGTCCTGCAGCTCAGCAGATCGGGCAAGCTGGGTCAGGGCTTGGATATCTACGTCGCTGGCCGGTGGAATGTAATTGTCTACCATTGTGACGATGTCAAGGTGCTTAATTTGCATCGCAGGCAGGACAGGGCGCCTTTGGCCTACGTGGATCTAAAAATACAAAGATGCTCTAGCCTAGAGCAGGTCGGCTTGCCCTCCCAGCTCGTCCACGGCGGGGGGACCTGGACATTCGGCGATTGCCGCCGACTGGTCACAATCAAATTAGCAAACCTCGTTTTCGAGACATTGCATGAACTCCGCGAGCTAGTCCTCCCAGCAAGCGTTGAAGCAGCAGATAACCTCCTACTCACTGGTTCCGCGTCGTCGTCGTCGTCGTCGGCGGCGGGGGGTACTAGTCGTCTCAATCTCTGGTTCGAATCCTGCCCTCGTCTCCAAAGTATTCGCACGGCCCGCGCGACACAAATCAAGAAGCAACGACGACCTGACCTGCTAGAGATCACGGTTTCTCGTTTGTCACACATCATCAGCGACGAGGTGACAGAATGGGCGGCAGACCTAGAGATCCTAGCCGCGGGAGTCCGCATGGTTATTATGCTAGTCTATAGTAACATAAAAACCCTTGTGCTCTCTCCAGACCAAAAGAGGATGCAGAATCTTGAGCTAGACATCACGAAATGTCATCTGCTGGAACAGGTTTGTTTGCAGTGGGAGCTACGCCTAACAAAGTTCTATGCCTTGGTTCGAGAATGTCAACAAGTGAAGAATTTTATTCTGCCCCAGCTCCTGTGCAAGGAGGCAATACTAAGATTGTGGAAATTAAATAATCTTCACAGCCTTGGGTTCGAAAGCACCACTTGGCGGGTCTCCAGGTTGCTAGAGCTAACAGCCGGCCATTGTACCAAGCTCAAGACTATCCACCTACCTACAAACATCCGCTGCAAGAAAGCTAGGCTTCTCTTCCGAGACCTGCCGCTCTTGCAGCATTTTTCTCTGCCCCAAAGCTGGGATATCAACGAGCTCGAGGTGATTGTCGTAGAGTGCCCCAGTCTGCAGAGCTTTACCGTACCGCCAGGCTGTAGGTGCCGCAGAAAGTTTACCCTGGATTTTTCCAAGTGCAATCACATGCCTGAACTAAACCTGCCCGAACCGTCTGGCCCCACAAAATGGTGCAAAAGATTGGTTGTGCTTCGGCCCCCTAGTCAAGACCCGTCGACGTAAATTGCTCCCTACAAATTCCCCTCCCCGACCGCACGTGAGGGAGGAGGAGAGAGTGTGTGTCGAGGAAGGGGGGGGGGGGGGGGAAGGGGGCAGAAGGGGGCTTTCCCCTAGCAAGACGCGTCCTTTCTCCCGGCCATATCACTTGTGCATTTTTACTTTGGTACCAGATGAGGTTCACAGCATGTCGAGCGACAAGAGACGCAAGCTTGCGCAAGAAGACAAGGGCGGGGGCGACGCGCCGACGGGCGAACGAGAAAGTGATTTGCGGCTCCTCTGCGGGCAGCTTTGGGTGCCGAGCGACGACGCGCGCTATGAAGCCTTTTTGGGCACTACCCTGGGCGATGAAGCAAGACTATATCTTGACTTGCGCTCGAATGGTCGAAACGCTTTCCCAGCGCGAGCAGTGGCAGGAACCCGCGTGGGCCGAACAGCTCAGAGGGCGGGTCGAATCATTGAAAGCCTCGTTGTCCGAGGTACGTAAAAATCCTAGAGATAACGGTCGCTTGCATGAAATGAACGTCGCCCGGGCGCTCGATCGCGTCTGCAGATCCTGGGGCGGAGATCTCTCGGGGGTCCACGTGGTCGACACAGCCGCGCGCGTGCACAGCGGGGGCGCGGATCTGGCGGTGCAGGGGCTTTTTAAGGGCGCGGTCCGCGAGGTCTGGCTAGAGCTCCAATCCAACAGCGCCAGCACGCTCGTCGGAACAGCCGCCCTTGAGGCTCTCTTGGCCAAGGTCGCAGCAGCGCCGGAAAGCGGGCCCCTGGCGGGTGCTGTGCTGTGTGCACAGGGCGCAGTTGCCAAGTGCAGTTCGTTGCCTGAGGTTTACTGGGCTGGCTCGCGCCCTATCATTGTGTTGTCACACCTAGGCAATGAGAGCCCCTGCCCCGATCTGCTCGTGTTGGTAGTCAGGTTTCTGCTTGTGTCGTTGCGGGCTAAAACGGCAGAGGCAGGAGCAGATAGCTGTGCAGGCCCGAAGAAGCCCCAGCAGGAAGATCGGGTAAATAGCTTTATGCAAAAGCTGCGTGACGTAAGCACCATAAACGCTAAGCAATCCTCCAGCCTGAGGTTAGCCGAGAAGCACGTTCAGGCCGCGCGCAAGGCAGGAGAAGGTTTGCTGGGGGAGCTACAAGTGTTTTTAAGCCCGGTCGACGAATAATCCTTTACCGGATAACAGGGGGAAGGACGCCCCTCCCATTCTCCCTCCCCCCCCCCCCTTCCCCCCCCCCCCACACACACCCCTCTTTCTCTCCTTCTCTGTTTCTCTCTCGTAACACTTTGGAAGTTCCTTCGAGCCTAGTTATTAAATCAAACCTGCCCCCCTGAACACAGATGGCAACGCAAAATATTAATAACAAATGGCCTCCCCCGCCTCCTCAGGACAGGCCAGCCGGGGCCATCTCCAAGAAAAAACAGAGTGCCAAAGCGGGAATCAAGGTTACCACAAGCCTTACACCGAACTTTAAACCAGGTCCAAATTCATATCAATATATCAACCTAAACGGCCTTGGAGCCGAGGAACTAGCGGCTCTGCGAACACTGCTGAACAACCGAGCTGGCCGCAAAGCCAACGAACCAGCGCCCAGACTGGTCTTCCAGATGAACAATGGCCTCTTTACCAACTCACAGATAGAAGCGCGTTGGAAAATCGGGGGGCCAGCAGTGTCCATAATTGACGACTGGGTCCACCGGGTAGCCGCCGAGCTACCCCGTCTACGACCTTCTCTGACCAACCCCCGGTGGCGTGGGTGGCGCTACCAGGCCAGGACGCGAACAACGCTAGCCGTGCGACAAAAGACACGGTTAGGGTCCTCCGCGTCGTTTCGGCCGGCGGACAGTTGTGGTCGGAGGACGGGGCGATTAAGCTGCTGGCCTTTTCGTCGATGCCAACCCCTCCCACCTTTAAATCTGCAGCAAAGGGTTGTTCGACAACCGCGTATGCACTGGTTGAACCTCACCGCAACCTCCGCGCTGTGCTCAACTGCTTACTTGGGTACATTACTCCAGGGACTTCTGGAGCAAGGAGACCTCTCCGCACTAACCTAGGAAAAAACGTGAAAATACGTTGTACTTGCGCCTATGTTTACCAGCGGGTAAATGGCGGGATAAGGGAGCGTTTTTTAAGGCCCTTAAACAACCAACCTTGGCCGCGCATTTCGTCGTCCAAGCCCGCCACGCTTCGGATGATGCTAGAAACAGAAAGCCCGCAGGTATAATTAACTAACCATTCGGCAAAGATGGGGGTATCACTTTTTCCGAAAATTTTCCAAGATTTTTAGCAACTTTCAGAAAACTTGTGCAAATGAAGGGAAATTCAGTATTTAGTTGCAGAACATAATAAAATGATATTAAAACATGTTTTTATTAATAGTCAACCACTTAGACTTCACCTCCGGAGGTGGACAGAAACCGGTCTGACACCTAATTTTTCCACTTTTTTTCATGCCGGCGACGACAAGACTATGCTGGAAACAAGCGACAAAAATGCACAGCTTGGTTTTTTTGCTTTGTTTTATTTGTTTTTAGTATTTTCCTACATTATGAGCTGCTTTTACTTCAAAAAATCCCTGCCGCCGCTGTGATAGGGGATTCACGTGGGTAGTGGAAGGGGGAGGGGGGGGGTGGTTTTTGACTATGCAAGTAAAGAGATTAGTTGAATTCTCAATTAATAACACAAATCTAGGTGTAATAATATTATTATTTAAGATTACTAAGTTCAGTAAGTTAGAAACTTATCCTTGCATTCAAAAATATCTTTAAACGTTGGTTATCTCGCTAGTAGTAGCGCATATGCACCCGCAAACCTACAAGTGCACCCCCCACACAAAAACAACAAAATAAAAGCAATGCCAAACAATTACAAGCATCTGGCAAAGAAAAGAAAGGAAAAGGAAGCGATACAAGAACCTAATCCATGT